>JAECUM010093091.1:12500-19312 GCA_016617855.1 Megalonaias nervosa
CCACCACAACAACAACTACAGCAACGAGAACAACCATCACCGCAACAAGAACAACAATTTCAAGAAATGATGAAACGATCATCATCACCACAATTTGAATTACCACCACCACAACAATTTGAATCACCACCACCACAACAATTTGAATTACCACCACCACAACAATTTGAATTATCACCGATATTAACACCGATTTCTAAAATAGAACGAAAAGTACGAGATATAAAACAACAAACAAAAAAAATAATACAAAAAACACCAAAACCATTTGAGCAATCACTTCGTGATTATCCAAAATCACCAAAAACACCACCGAAACCAAGTAAAAAGAAACCACCGAAACCAAGTGAAGAAAAAGAATTTCAAGACGATCCTGGCGCAACTGGAAGTGGTTTAGGAAGTGGTCTTATTACTTGCCCCAATAACGTTCTTGCTGATGTCGATCGATTAGAAATTCTCATCGGAGGAAAACGAGCTGGTAATAATTCCCCAGAAATCATTAATGAAGTAGCTGATATTTGTAAACGATTATTTAGTGGCGGTATTATGGATATTAATGTATATCGATCTCTCATTAATGAAATCGCCGACGATTATTACAGTGATTAAGTATGTAATTAGTGATAAAAACAATTAATAATAACAATGATCATACACAATACTCGTGGACCTACCATGGTTAGGGTAATAAACTCTCGATTACCAGTATACAAAACGACCTACGGAGATGGATTAGGTGATGTTGTTCAGGGTCTGTTTAGAAGAATAGCCCCAAAAGCAATACCGATTGCAAAGCAGTTAGGAATGAAAGCTATTGATGTTGTTCGTGAAAAAGGTATAGGCGCTGTTGGTAATCTCGCTAGCAAAGCATCCTCAGCAATTAAAGATAGACTATCACGATTAATACGCAGACCGACCCGACCTGTGAAATTACCTAGCACTGAAGTGATGCCCGCAAATGTAAGTAAAATAATAAATCAAGCCGCTAATCAAAAACTAGCGGAGTTAGCTGATATCCCGATGTCGGAAAAGGAAAAAAATATAACCGCTAGTCTCATAGCAGGAAGTGGTCTTCGAGTTAGACGAAGACGATAATAATAAAGATGTTTAAGCGCGTATCTGATCCCGCGTTTGACATGGACGCACCAGTTCTCAAAGATGAGTCTGTGCGCGATTATCAGTATTATTCTTACGACGCACGAATTCCAGATCAGCGTGGACGAATCGAACTACAGGTTCAGGATACAAGTAGATATTTCTTACCCGCTGAAACATTTATTGAAGTCGAAGGTGAAATTATAAATAACGCTAATCCTTTAGCGCCAGTAGCATATGCCGCTAATATTGTTGTTGGTTTTGTTAATAATGGTATTATGGCATTATTTGACAGCGCTACGTACATGATTGACGGAAAAAATATTGAATCAATCCAGAAAGACGTCGACGTTGCAACGACAACACTTAGTCTTGCGAGATACAGCGACGATTATTCAAGATCAGCTGGTCCATCAATGATGTTTTCAAAAGATACTTCTAACCACTCTGATAACAATCAATACTATATGAGACAACCAAGAAACGCCGCCAACACCCTTGACGTTGATATATGGCCGGTGGTTCATGGTTCTAATCCAAATTTCAACTTAGGATTTGCAGCACGTCAAGCAATGTTGCGTGGTGGAAGAAGAACATTTTCATGTGCAATTCCACTGTCACATATCTTTGGATTCTGTAGAAATGTCAGAAAAGTCATTTTCGGAGCCAAACACACAGTTGTACTTGTACTAAAAGGCGATGATAATGATGCAATATGGCGACCCGCTGGTACTGATGCTGGTAAAGTAATTCTTACAAAACTTTCCCTGTGGATGCCAGTGATGACTCCGTCAATATCCGAAGATGACCGGTTGTTATCTTTTATGAGTCAAGGCGGTAAATCAACTTTGTCATGGTTGACTATGACCACAGATGCTGTTCAGAGTGCAATTGATGGTTTATTTACATGGCAGATAGCTTCTCAGCAAGGTGTTTCTGCACCAAGACATATATTTATTGCGTTTCAAAATGCTGTACGAGTAAACGATCAAACACATAGTCATATGATATTTGATAAACTCGGTGTTTCTGAGATTTCATTAAGGATAAATGGACACCAAGAACCATCCGAGGATATATTGATAAATTTTGAAAATACTCATGTAGCACGTGCATATCATCAATTAATGTCGTTCATGGGACGTGATCAAAATGTTGATACTGGTTTACAAATATCTCAGTTAGATTTTACAACGCTGTATCCGATTTATTTCTTTTCGCTAGAACATTTAGATTTAACCAGACAATCTGTTGTAGATATTCATCTTCGAGCTCGTGTGGTAACAGGAGTTATTGTTAATTACAGAGCAATAGCCGTTATACTCAGCGATAAATCGATGTTACTCGAAGGTGTTGGTGGACGAATGAGAATTATTGATGCTCCAGTAGAAAACATGTAATTAGATCGTTCATAATATTAATAATGTCATATCATCACGTTAGTGTGAGTCTGACTCCTGGTCAGATTAAAAGGCTGCAATCAGCATCAAAAATAATTGTGGAATAAAAATATCGCTAAAGCGAGAACAAATGACCGGTGCAAATAAACTATCGTTGACCGAGCGTCAGTTTAAAAACTTCAATGACGCTAAAAAATCAAATAAAGGCGTCAAACTTAATCTTTCTGCGGGCGCTATCAAAGATATTGCTAAAACGGGTGGTATATTTCCACTTCTTGCAGCAATACCAGCATTAATAGCAGCTGCAGCACCAGCTGTTGCAAAGGCAGCTGCGCTAGGTGCTGTTGGAACAGCTGCTGGAATGGCGTTAAAGAAAGCAACCGGAAAAGGAATCAAAAAAAAGGGAAGAGGTTTAAGATTACCAGGGACCCCGCCTTCGTGGTACGGAAGAGGTTTAAGATTACCAGGGACTCCACATTCATGGTACGGAAAGGGTCTAAGATTACCAGGGACAGTTTACTAATAACACCCATGTCTAATTTTGATTTACTTAATGCTGCTAAGCAATTAAAAATAAAAAATTTCAGAGGTGTTTTTATGCGTGATCAATTACCTACCGTTGCAATGCAACATGAAACCAGTATTATTAATCTCGATAAAAATTCTGGCCCAGGCACGCACTGGGTAGGATATGCAATTGATCCACGTGGAATTATTTATTTCGATTCGTATGGATTAGCACCACCAAAAGAATTTTTAAAGTACGTTACCGGCGATATTTCAATCTGGTATTCAACGTTACCAACACAAAAAATAACTGATCCTCCAATATGCGGCCGTGAAACCCTCGCTATGCTTGATGCTGTATCAAAATCAACAGCACCGCCTCATAAAGTCGTACACGCGTTCACTACGTTACGTCATAGTACTTAAACTGATATCAGTAAATATAATGGTAGATATTTACGGAAGATCCTCAGGTAGAGCTCAGAAGATTGATTTATCTAAATATGCAACTATTGATCAGCTCAGAAATGAAATCGATGATTTATTAAATATAACAAGTGTGGATCAAAATGAAGTCGTCGTTTTTCAGGACAAACAAGGACGATTAAAAACGAGTAACATACAACTACTAGATGTACTTATACGAATTCCCAACGCGGTTGTTAATAATATCGTTACTTTTACTGATCAAGGTAAAATACAGGATTCCGGTAAATCGGTTAACGATTATGTCAAGAAAACTGGTGATGTATTTACCGGTGGCATTATTATGTCAAGAAGAAAAATTACACATCTTGGAGATCCAATCGCAGATACAGACGCAGCAACAAAAAAATACGTCGATGATCAAGAATCCAAGTACGTGTCAGTGCGCGGTGGTATAATGCGTACATTTCTCAACATGAATAGTAATGGTATTAATAATCTCAGAACACCAGAAACAGATTTTGACGCTGCAACGAAGAAATACGTCGACGATAGGGAAATTCCAATAACGACTTCGTTAACGACAATTAATGATGGAATTGCTTCATTTAGAACTGAATATTTTAATCACGTACAAACATTTCTAAATTTTCGTAGAAATGTACACAGATCTATTAACGAATTTTTGGAACTCCACCTACTGTTATTATTAATCTCGCTGACATTAACACAAGACTCAACGATATCATTAGTGGTATTCCTAACATTATTCAAAAAACTAATCTCGTTAAAATTCCTCACAAAGCAGATCATTAATATCGTGTACACAGTCGCATCAGGAAAGGCAACATGGTCGCAGGAAAATAACACTTTTAAACACACTGCAGAGGTTACTGGTGTATACAGATCATCTGTATTTAGTAGTGCAAAATTCAGTATATTTACCACATTTCCATGGCGTCATTCAACCGATGATTTTTCTGGAATTGTGTCTATAGTGTTAAACAAAGATGTCGAGGAAACGTTTATGCTAATAGCGAATGATAAACAGTTAACCACAGCAGATTATTGGTGGTGTATTGAGTTTGTAGCCGAAACTCCTCAATTAGTTACCTAGATAAGTATAATGAATCAAGAGTCATTTATCGACGTTCAACGTCACAGATACGCTCAAGTATGTGAGTGTCAAACTAAACTAAAAAATATCATCGACGATTACACGATAAAGGTAAAAAAATATCGTCGTCGTATGGTTGTTATTGATATAATGGTATACTCGGTTTCTGCTGTTATTGCTGGAACTGGATTATTATTATCAACAATAACGATGGCAGCGCCTGTAACGATTATAGTTTCAACGGCAACAACATGTGCAGGTATTTTCAGTATTATCTCTAAAAAAATATCTACGTGTACGAATGATAAACTAAACGAGTACGTGATGAAATTGCACACAGCAACAGCCGCATACATTAAATTATGCTCGTATATTTCATCGTATTTCTGTGATGGTAAAATATCCGATGAGGAGTTCGTAACGATAATGAAAACCTACGATGAAGCATTCATAGTGGAACGCGATGCGTTCTCTAGTGACGGAAAGATGGAGAATTAAATAATAACGATAATAATAATGTCAGAGTCGCGCGAACTATTACAGCAGATCGTAGCTAATACAACGCCGTCAAAAACTACTATGACATCATTAAGTTCAACCAATCCTGAATTTAGCGTTAATTTTCCGACTGCAATTCCAGTAAAGGAAATAGCATTAGCGCAATTACGAGTTATTATAGTTGGCCTAATATTAGATCAAAACCGTTTGGTGGACAACAACCAAATAATTCACTGGTATTTGCGAATAAAAATAAACCGGATGGAACACCTGATTGGCAAGTTGTTGGAATTTCAACGGGCAGTTATAAAATAGAACAGATTAATGATGAGTTCCAACGCAGAATTAAATCTATCACAGGGAAAGAATCTAAAATAGCGATCACTGTTCACGAACCAACACTATCTGCGGTTATTGAAATAAATTCCCCTGATTACTCCGTAGATATTTATCAAAGTTCGATCAGATCAGTGTTAGGATGGCCTGAAGTTGCACCTGTTTATAATGGAGTTTCAGAACCAACTAAAAACGAGTTTAAAACGAGTGAAGAAAAATTCATTAAAAATCCAGAATATCGAGTAAAAACTCCATGGAATTATATATTATTTAGATCTGATCCAAACGACGATACATATCACTTTACCGATTTTTACGGTAAAAGGATCCCCAAGATGAATAGATCAGCATTCAAAATTACACCAGAGGGGGGAGGTATCGAGAAAATGTTGATGTAGGATTTATTAAAGAATTTTTTGATGATCTTAAACTTGAATACGATAAAATGTTTAATGATTTAAGAAATTTACTTATTTCATTTTCACAACATTATAATGAAAGTGTAAAGCAGCAAATAATCGAGTCAATAAAACACTTGAATGGTATCTTATTCGATTTATACATCGCCAATCGAAGTATTATAAACGTTGCGACTGATATTAGTAGAAGTGGTTACACAAATCCAAAAATGAAGCAATTATTTCTTGATCATTATAAAATAACAGAAAAAGATTTACAAACATTTGTTATACCAGATTTAAATAACGCTGAAATGAAGAAATCATTAAATGATCTTATTGAAGAATATTATCCGGGAGTAATTGAATCGTGGAGAAAAATAGCCCCACCACCGGTTATACTAAAATACAATAACAATCCCTTTGGTGCCGGTAGACATATATCGCCGGACATTGTAAACATAACAACAACAATTGCAATCAATCTGGTATGTGATGTTATTGAAGGTAGCTATCAGGTAGATCTTTCTAAATCTAGCCAAGCTCAGCAAGGGTACATATTATTCAGTTTTAGTCCGTTGGTCCCTCCAGGTTCGTTAATTGTGTCAGAACCAATTAATCCCGTTTACCTGCGAGTTCATAATCCATTATTATCAAGAATACACTTTAAACTTACAGACCAAAATAATAGAGTTCTGGACACGAGGAACGAAGAACTGAATATAAACCTGTATGTACGCTCATAGAACGTCTGATTATTTAATCAGGGGGACAAAAAAATAATCTGATGAGTAAATACATGAATAATAATCAAATTTCTATGATTAAAGTAATTGTATATATAATAAAGCGAGATAACTCGGCTATCTCTCTGCGGAGTAAATTGAACGATTATTTCCCTTACTACGTTACCTGTACAAACCCCAGTTGTATAGCGTATTAGTCCGTCTGTATGTTACCTTAACGAACTATAACTTATACGCGTAAATTATTTTATGAATTTTGAAAAACTGAAGTACATTCTACATTCTATTA
>JAECUM010093092.1:0-87797 GCA_016617855.1 Megalonaias nervosa
ACCTTTGAATCATTCTTTTTGTTGTTGTTGTCCCCATAATAGGTTGACCATTGGGTCGGGGAACCATCCCAAGGTCACCTTACAACTGATACAGCCTAGGGACAATAAATATAGTGTAGGAGAAAAAAATAAAATAATCATACACACACATGCAAGCACATGTGCACACATTCATGTATTACACAATCTCTTATTTGACAATTATAAATATACAGCATCTAGGTGACACTGTACACTATAACATGATGCTATTCAACATGTATTTTAGTTAAACTCATAATTCTAGTTACTGTGGAATAATGGATCCAGCTGTTTCCAAATCAACATAAATACTTCTTTCCTTTCAGATTTTATTGCAGTATATTTTTCCAGATTATAGTGATCTTTAATAGCAACTTTCAAACCATCCAATCTAGGTATATCTACTTTCATTTTACTTATATGGATGTAGTACTTGACTGAAGATGGTGAAATAATATATCATGGTCTATTGTATCAAATGCCACAGACAAGTCAAGGAGGATAGGAAATGTAATCATTCCACTATCCAACCACAGAGAAGGTCCTTAGCTACTCTCTAAGGGGCAGTTTCAGTACTATGGCAAGGGTGATATGCAGACTGTACATTGCAAAAAAGACTACCAGTACTTGAATTCAGATGAGATGCAAGTTGAAATAGAACAACTTTCTCTAAGATTTTTTGTAATGAATAAGAGGTTAGAAACAGAGCAGTAGTTCTTTAAATCATTATGGTTAAATTGTTAGGGTCAAGTGTATGCTTCTTCAACAGATACCGCAGAGATGTAGCAGTTTTTAGTGGATCACAGTTAAACTTAGTACTTAATATCGTCATCAGCGTAAGATATGTATTGTGACAAACCATTGAATTCTCAGTGTCAAGAAGAGTTGTGCACTTTTTTTTGTCCATTTCCATCATGGGGTGGGGGTGGAATGTGAGGGTGGCAAGGATACATTTACATGTGCAAATTGCTCACTATTCCTCTTTAATTAAGACTTAAATCAAACTTTGCATGTTGGTATTGAATCTCAGGTGAATTCAGTGATACCAAGGTAAAGATCATGTGTAAGATCACATTTTTTTTTGTACTGCACTTGTGAGCAATAAGTCAAACATAAAGAAGTAATTTTTTTTAATAAAATTTGGTTTATTTGATTTTCTCAACAATATTTGAGATGATTTCGGTACACCACAATTTAACAGAGATGGATCTAAACGAAAGGAAATACATGTACCATGTAAATTTCTACAAGTTCTTCTTTGCAAATATAGTGCCAGCCCCTTGGAGGGACTCTTGTTTAAAGTTTAGATCAATAATCTAATATAAATAATTTCAATGAGTCAAGAGCTCTTTATTTAGGGTCAGAAGGAAAGTTAAAACCAAATTCTATAGAAAACATACAGGTGACAAGTCAGTGTTGGTCTAGTTACAGCTTTATGGCAATATATTTTACCAATTTAAGATTGACAGTAAGGATGGTCAGTGCCTAGTTTCAGCCACAAGAATTGGAATTGTTCTTTTTGATTGATGACCTTCTATCCTTGATGTTGTGTATTGATTTCCTATGGAAGAAGATGGTACATGTGTAGAATCAATTTTATTTTGTTGGTCTGGTGTACAGTTGTGAGCCCATTGCTTAGTTGAAGCAGTTTAAAATTATTATAACGTAGAAGAGAGGAGTGAATCCAGCCATTGATACTTAACCCCCATCTCACTTTTCACAAAACTGAAAGTGGGTGTCTTGATTTAACATAGAAAATATTTTTGATAGGGTAAACTTTGCTCTTGATTTATAGCAGCCTGCCATAGAAATACTGACCTCTGCGTCGGTGCCCAGGTTGGAGATTATTTAGAGATCAATTTTGACTTGTTATGATGTATAAATATCGAAGCAGTGTGTTAGCTTAAAACTGAGCCTTAGCTTTGCTTCAGATATTGTATGGAAAATAGATTTTTTAATCTTATTGATTTGAGCTATCATTTTGCTGAACTTTACATAGTTACACAGCCACTCGGCTTGTGCTATTAAATTTAATCTTGAGTTGTAAATAAACCATTACTTACATAATGTCAGTGCTGATTCCAGTTTATATATCTAATATGTGTACTTCACCTGAGTTATTAATCCTTGAGTTCCAAAGTTATAAGTGTTCATCTGTCTTGGTGTAATTTAGAACTAAATTAGTGGTCTCCACTTCTTGTAAAGCAGGTGACATCGATCTGTCCATTTATTATCTCATCTGTCACACTTTTGTTTCTCATCCATAATTTTTAGGTTGATTGAAATAAATGGATGAAAATTGGTTTGCTAACATATCACTAATGATATCAGGGTGGGGAGGGGAGAAGGATCCCATCTGGGGTTTACAGCTCACAGATAAACATCTTTTGTTTTTAGCTCACTTGGCATTATGGTATAGCCCTTCTTGCATTGTGTGTTTGTCAACAGTTGTTTTTTTTAAACTTCTCAAAAACCACTGAACCTATTAAAACCAATTTTGGCCAAGAGTATCATGGCATGAAAATCTTTCAAATTTATACAAATGATGCTGATCAGGCAACAAATATAATAACTGTGATTACAAATAATTTAAGACTTTTAAACAACATCTTTAAAACATTCAGGAGAATTTTATCAAATTTGACAGAAAGCGTCCTGGCAGGAAGTCGTTCCAATTTATACTAATGACGTCCATGCACCTTTACTTATGGCTGCTATTATTAAAAATAGAAAAGTCACTGTTACCAATAATTGGAAAGCCTATAAGCAACAACTTCTTCAGCACCACCTCGCAGAATTTGACCAAACTTGACAAAAAGCATCCTGGAACAAAGATCTTTTAAGTTTTTATAAATGATGACAAACTTTCATAAAATATTGGTGCCATTACTAAGAATTGAGAAATCTGTAAACAACTTCTCAAACATTGCTCAGCAGAATCTGACCAAATTTGACAGAAGCCATCCTGGCACAGGTGGGGCTTTAAATGGATGCAACTGATGCTGATCTGCCATTGAAATTGCTGGGATTACTACAATTTGAGTAAAATGACTTTTTCAAAACTTCAGAACTGAGTTCAGATTGCTCAGATCTTGGATTGTTGTTGTTAATGTTGCATTGCTTTCTGTATAAGTAAGTGGGCTATTGTCCCATCAAAAGGACCCACTGACTTTCTGAGCTAGAGAGATCCCTCAGGTGGACAGACGAGTTTCAGAATCAAAGGGCTTTACTGGCAGAGAACTAAGCAAGAATTCCAAGTATAGCGGAGATCACTCACCTGTTGACCTTTACCTAATTGCAAAATGCATGAACAGCTGGCCAAAACAAACCCATCAATTCACTGGGATATGTTTTGTTCAAATTTCTTCAAGTGCTGTTGATTGCATTTGTTATGAAAATAATTGTTTCATGATTTCTCTGGATTTGGTATCTTCATCCATGGCACATCAGTGTATCTTGTATATGTTCCTTTGTTCCTTTGAAATTTTGTGGTTACCCCAGATTTGGAGGAAATTGGACATGATGTTTCCTATGCTTGGAATCCTAAGGGCAACACCGCTTAAAAGTGCTACTGTATCATTAAACACCAAACAATCAAACCTTTTCTGAAGTGCAGACAGAAATGACTATGTTCTGTGACTCGTACTTCAAACATCCTTATCTCCAGTTAGGAGTTCAAACCACTTGGCTGTACTTCCTCTCTTAGCATCATATCACAGACTGATATTTTGACAGGTTAGTTTTTCTTTCTTTTCCAGGCCTGTGGACATTTCTGTGGTTTGTGGGCTGATATTTTAACAGGTTAGTTTTTCTTTCTTTTCCAGGTCTGTGGACATTTCTGTGGTTTGTGGGCTTCTGCTACATGACTGATGCATGGCGCCGCACTGATGTAAATGGAGATTACTTTGCCCCTGATATGCATGGCAAGGATAATATCCAGGCTGCAATAGCATTCTCCTTTTTCTCTATCATAACCTGGGTAAGTAGGAGGGAGAATGAGGGGGGCAGTGATTCATTTTTGGAATATCCATTACTGTCATGTATACATCCGTTTATGTACTGTTGAGTGGAGTATTTTTCATTTATATGAAACTTGACCATTTAGTTCAGAAAAGGATCTATAATTATTTTGACTAGTTATTATTACAGCAGTTGCAGATCTTGTTAGGTCATATTTAAGGTGGTACATTTTTACAAGGTTTTTTTGTGATCTTGTTCTGAGACTAATGAATCACAAAAATTTATCTCACATAAAATTGCTGCTATACGTTACATAATTTCTATACTCACAAATCGAGTCCAACTGAAATAGCATAGACCCTTATCTGCCATGACATGAGATGGAAGCAGATCAGAGTATGTGTTGCTCATTTTACTGATTACTCAAAACAAACTGCATTTAGATCCAACTTCTAAGCATGTATATACACTTGCAAAATGCCTGAATACATTGTACATCCACTTCCAGGAATGATGTACAGGTCAAAATCTTAATAATGACTACAGTATTAGTGATTTTCCATGACTCAAAATACACAGAGTGACAATGGTGTGTGTTGATTATATTCTAACTGATGAAGATTACATGTAGAAAATGTGTGCAAGGAAAAATTGTCGGGAACTGCAATGTTTTACGTGTTCAGTATCAGGAAACCAATATGTGTATTTATCTATAGTACAGATTGACCTAGTAGCAATTACATGTCATTGTATTTCAGTTTTTATTCAGACCGTGACTATTCTAAGGAGTATGTATTGTTCATATGCTAGTCAACAAACAAGCAAAATAAGTAATTCAATTTTCTTTCTCATTTTTCACTGTAAGACATCATATGATACCTATTTCATCATAAATGAAAATGGTGCCAATCCAGCTTCTAATAAGACTGCCTCACATCTTGAAAATCTTGTCATCACAACTTCTCCTAGATGGTTGGTGATATTTAAATTGTGCTTCTACCAAGAGACTTTTGATGATGTCTTTGTTGGTACTAAATTGAAATGATGCCAATCCTGACATTGAATATCGCCAACATGGCATCCATCTGGAAAATCTTATTATTGTTATGCTTCCAAGAAAGAAAGTCATATCAACACAGGGTTTCCACCACTTTGTTGGGCCTGAATGAAAATTGTGCCAAGCTGACATCCAGTATGTCCACTACAGCAGCTAATTTGAAAAATATCTTGCTGGAGAATATCAAAGATGGTCTCAACATTTGGCAGTTAAAAGGAAGAAATAGTTTTATCTTTAATTCCTTGAAATTATTTTAAGTCAATAAAGTATCAGCCGCTTTAAGGAACTCTTGTTCTTCATCTTCTGTTACCCATCTCTCTCTCCTCCCTCCCCCACCCCTTGCCATCACGATAAACAGATCTTAAAATGTGTCAAGACTGAAGACCATTTAGTGTAGATTTATGTAATCAGTGGGGAGGCACCATCATGAAATGCCTAAAAATGAACTTGACAACAAAAGGTAGGCATAAAAAATATTGACTTGATTATAATTAGTTCTCCATATAAATCTTGCAAATTGTCGGTGAACTTACAGGACCTGTTACTATTTGATACTCTTTGTTGTTGTTGTTGTTGTTGTTGTTGTAGGGTTTAACGCCATTTTTCAGCACAAGATATATACATGGCGGCCAGTATAAATGGTGGAGGAAGAACCTGGGAAAACCCTGGAAAGAACCACCGACCCATGAGAAGCTACTGACAAGCTTTCTCACATACCCACATATGCTGAACCCAAAGCTTGAACCCACACAGACAGAGGTGAGATGGCAGTGATCCGTAATGGTGAATGCTTTAGACACTTGGCCACTCGGGGCCCCTGATATTCTTTGTCATCCATACGGAATTGCACACCTGTTACACTCTACAACAAACTTTACATTTTTAATTAAATATAGTAATAAAATTGTTGAAGTAGCAGTTTGCTTTACAATCATAATCATGTTTGAAAATGATGGAGAAATTGGGCATTGATAAGTGTTGATTGCAAAGTGAAAATAGATGATAATCAAAATTTGTGTGCAGTGTCTCTTACTGAACTAGACTGCAAGCTTGGCTTTGCCACACAAAAATTCATGTTTGAATGCAAAAAATAAACGAACAAACCCAAATCCTCACAAGTAAACTGAAAAACATCAAAATCTTTCGTTTAAAGCTGTTACACAGAAATCTGTTTGATGTGACTGCTCTGTGGTGTTTCTGCAGTACCCTAACCCAGCAGTGTTGACTATATCAATCCGCACAAGAAAACGTGTGGTAGCGAGAGAAAAAAGTTGCATCATTTTTACATTAATTTAAAAAAATACCCCTCTTTAAGCAGTATATGTACAAGTTAAATTTGTAAAACATCACTGTCGTAAATTATTGTAAAATTTCACAACTTATTTATATTGATGTATTAATGCAGCTGTTAACTGTATTGGCAAAGAATGGATGTAACAATCCATGCAGATTGATGGATTTTTGCTTTTAAAAAAAAAATAAAAAATTTAAAAAAGTACATGTTTGGGTTTTATTTGGTTGAGATAAGGAATATTTCATTCAGGACAATACATTGTTTCCACTTCATCTGTGAAATATTTCCTTACATCTACTCAGAAAACCTAGATATCTGTATATCAGTTTTTGCATTCAGAACTGTTATTTACATGTTTTCTATTTTACACAGTTGTTAGTATGTTTGTGAAGAAGTATTAGTGTTGCTAATGCTGTTTGCATTTCCATCTCTATTTGCAGGCAGTTATAACCTTCTTTGCTGTTAAGAGATACCGTGAGGGTGTGCAAGGATCATTTGCTTCTGGATATGAGCCTGACCCAGCCCAGTCTTCTCCATATTCTTCATTCCCAGGAAGTGAAACTGGTGACCCCTACCAACAGCCTCCCTTCTCTAGTCAGAGCAAGGAACCAACAGAATACCAACCACCTACCTACTAGTCCAAGGCTGTCATGGGAATTTGAGATGGTGACATCATTAGCATTTTATTTTCCATAGAAAACATTATATGCAAGCAGTTGGAGGTTCAGAATAAGACATTTATCATTGAGTTCGGAGTATCAGGAAAATTGTTAGCAAACTTTGGTTAGAGGTGCAGTATGATAACAAGAGTACTATGTTTATATTTACATAGGTTTATTGTGAGAATTTGGACAAAATATTAAAAAAGTCACAGTTCTGTATAACTGACCATGCATGGGTCAGTGGGAGCCATATGTAGGTACGAGTTTTTTGCATTTTTAAAACATTTGTATGCTTAGTGCTTAATTAAAAAAAGTAGTTTGTATGTAAATCACTGAATTAAATGTATCTTGTGTTATTGTTTACAACTTATGGACACTTTTTTCTATCAACCAAGTGTATATTCAGTCAAGTCGATGCTGCAAGAAGGAACCAGCTGCTCGAAGAGGAGAATGATGAACCTGGATCCTCTGTCCCTAAATTTTTCTCAGCTCAAAATTTTCCTTGACAAAATTCTGACCAGTCAAAAGCATGTATTTGTTGATTTTGAGTAAGATTTCTAAGCCGGGAGTAACATTTATTAGTTGAAATGTTGAATAAGGTTTTATAACGATGGGGCCTGGTGTGAATTAACAAAATAAAATTTCTTGTGTCTGTGCCATCAGATGCAAAAAAAAACCCATTATACCAAGTAAATAGCAAAATGGTGCCATGTGTACATTTTGTAATGCATGATTATTTGCTGGTGACTGAAGCAAGTGATACCTGAGTAAATTATATCACATGAAACATGCAAGTTTTTGGTTTAGGGATCATAACGAGTGGATGGATTGGGCACAATGAATTCCAAAGAGTTTGTTTAGTAGCTAGATATGGAGTTTTAATGTGTGATATTCAATTGGAAATGTCAAAAAAAGTGTAAAACTAATTTATTGTTGCTGTTGTTGTAAGTGTTAGACATTTTGAAGTCGACTGATTATTATGTCTGTACTAGAAAGCTTTGAGGTCCAATAGTATAATGTTGTGTTCCTATTTAAAATTTTAATCTAGGAATATTTACTTGCCAGAGGGCCAATCATCTATGTACTGTAATAGTCATTCATTAAGATAACTGATCTTGTTATTATTTGGAGTAAAAACATGAAAGAAAAAAGAACAATAAATTACTGATTTTGTTATTATTTGGATTAAAACATGAAGGAAAAAAAGAACAATAAATAAAATAAAGAAAAATAAGGATGTTTTAACTAGATAACTGTTTATAGCTCATCTGTCAAAGGCAACAGTTATCTTGTATAATTAAACATAATTGTTGCCCTTGTTGAAGAATTTGAGACTGTATAGGGGTTAAGTTTGACTGAATTGTATGCATATTTCTCTTCATAATAAACCATTTTTGCAACACGTGTAGTGTAATAAACAAATCAACTTTTTTTTGTGCTGATATGAGATTGGTAAATACAGTTCCAGATGTAAAATGAGAAAAATTTGTGTTAGGAACCTTTTGTGATTTCAGTTGACATGGCATTATTATCATATCAGGTGTGAACTAAGGAAAACTATTTTAAAAAAATTTATTAAGAATTATTACCATTGTCTAAAACGACATAACATTTAAATACTAAGGGAAAATTATGAGTCAGAGTGGTTACCTCCCTTGAGATGGTTTGGCAGCTTCAGACATGTCAGTGAATAAAGAATTATTTTGGTGGAAAATGTCTGTGAAAGGTAATTGCTTTCATATTTTCTCAAAATATTTTATCTCTTTTTTTATCAGTTCTCTTTTAAAAGATAAAGATATGAAAAGAAACAAGGTTACATGTATAAAGAGGGATATTGGTATTACTTATCATCATAGAAAAGGAAAATGATTGTTAAAATATCTTTTAAGTTATGTTCATTCTGATCCTGTTTAATGGACTATTACCTTAAGACCCCAAGCCATAAGTTTTCTTGGTACTTTGATTTATGATAAAAGATTGAAAACTTTATCTTTGTTTTGTAATAGCTTTTCATTCTGTGATTCTGTAGTACATTGTTAAGAAGCTTGGTTGTTTTTACCTATAGATTTTATGTCCACTGAAGTTTCCATATGAAATTCTGTATACTTTGAAACCATTTTCAGCCCTATTACGGGTTTTTGTCAGCTAGTATTTCTAGACATCACTTACTCAAGAATCATCAATATCAAAATTACAATTGTACTGTTCATCTGTCTTGGCCTATAGAAAAAATTATGCTGGAAATAATATTCTGTTAAGATCGATCTCATATTTTCACTGTAGAACAGTACACATCTTAAGGGAGCTGTGGTAGCTCAGTCAGTGGATTTGATGGGTTTGTAATCCAAGGGTTGCAGGTTCAAACCTACCCAGGCTAGACCAGGCTGGCTGCCTCAATGCATCTTTGGGACAGGCACTTAACTCCCATTTCCTTGGTATGATATAGACAATATTACGTTAAAAGTGACGTTAATCCCCAACCCCACATCTTGCATTCATCTGTTTACTGATGAAAACATGTAGCTAATGTAAAAAACTTGAATATATGTCAGTGTGGTAATGTAGGTGCATTACTTATCTTCTTGATCTAAAATTTAATACTAATGTTGTTTAATCTAAGTGTATTCAGTCCTAATTGTTGGATGTTCTGCACCTTATCTGTCATCCAGAAATTCCAGATGAATATGATTGGTTGCTATGGACTTTAAGAATGTTGTCCAGGTACTTCACTGGGTCAAGAAAAGAGGATGCCAGGTAAATAGGGTAGTACACGATTTTTTTCAACATTCACAGTTTATATTGTGACATCACAGCACAGATATTTAATCTGGTTTTACTGGATAACACCTCAAGGTTGACCTCATTAAAAGAAATGTCCATATACATTAATATTGATTTTGCCATATGTATTTCTTGTGGTATGTGTATAATGACCTTTCAAGGACTATGGCTATATGAAAATCAAACTAAAGTGAATAATTACAATTTAAAGGTATGTGTAATCAAGTTCTAAAAAGTGACATCCTTACTAAAATAGTCTGTACCGATTGGCCTACATGACCTGCTTTACTTGTACTTTAGTAGGATATCTGTAGATGTACACTAAAGTGTAAGTAGTGATTGTTAGTTATGTAATCTTGATATGGCATAGTATTGAGATTATCTAGAAATACATTTATTGCATTAGTTAATCAAATCTAATTCCAATTTGTATAATTTAATCGATACCTTGAAAAATACATTTTTAATTTTGTATGATATGAGTTTCGCCTAAGGTGATGTTTTGCATTTTAGTTAAAATGACTGATTGAAGTGTGTATATTATTCACAGTATGTATGATGTAAATTTTATTCAGATTTTATATTTATTGCTTTTGTTTCTTAGTTTAATGGAGTTTGGATTTTGATATGTTCTTTATCCTTACGTAAATGATGTAAGAGAAGTATTGAGGTATTGGTATTACAAAGTCATGTTGCATGACTCATAATTCAATGTACACATTCAGTGAGCAGTCTAAATGTTTGTTCTTTGTTAATAAATGCTTAAGGACAGAACTTCATGAAAATCGATATTTACACTGTATTAATTAATTTGTACCATCATTAATTGGTTATTGAATAAAGCCTCCATTTATACTAGAAAAATTACAGCCTTTATGAAATTGCTCACTACATTGAATTCTTTCAAAAACACAAATTTCATGATTTTTTCAAATTCCCTTTCCTTTTTGAAGGCCTTGCAATACCTTAAATTTAAAAACCCATTTGTATCCCAAATCATTAAGAAACAGCATTTGCTCATACAATCTGGAAAAAGGATTCTGTACTGTTGACTGTTTAGTCACATTGGTATATAGGGAAATGAAAGGGCAGATAAAGCAGCCAAAGCTGCCAACCAATTTCCAGAAGGAGGATTCCATATACAGATTTAAAATAGCATTATCCATATGCATGGCGAAATATGTGGAATGAAAACATTTTCAGACTTACTTTTTAACATCAAACCCATCATTGAAGAGCAACATCCAATCAAGGAAATTGATGATGTAAAAGCAGAGAAATTTGGTAGTTTTCAAGAGAATATGGCTTACATGAAAAAATTGAACTGAGGATTCTGTACTTATTTCCATTACCTTTTATTTTATATTCATATTACAGAAATTTAACATCTTTATTGTTCATCTTTATTGTGTAGTACTTAATGTATACACTTATTTTGAAGGGTTTGTTTCATGAAGTTTCTGTTTACATTTTTTAAACTAAAATCTTTAATTGGCACAATAAAGCCATTTTTATGCCGATGTGCCATTAAACCCCAAATATACTGATACATGCATGATTGCATGCATGCAAACATTTTATATTAACTTATTTAATATGCCAGATTTTGATTACACCAATAGAATTTCAATCTTTACTTTTGACAACATTTAAACAGTTGGACTGAATGCAGTTTAAGCTGGAAATAATTAAACCAGTTACATGTCTTTAGTCTTCAGTCTAAAGATGGTGCGGATTTGACATCCAGTATGGCCCATATGGTGCCCATCTAGAAAATCATGTCCCCGCTTCCGATGGCCTTTGTTACATGGGGTTTTCAATTAGAGATGTCCTATGATATCTAGTTGGTCCAAAATAAAAATGGTGTTTACTAATGTAAGTATATTGTTTTATGGCACATCAGCACAGTCCTGGCTATATGGTGCCAAGTAAGTTAATCCATTCTTCAAAATGTTATTCACAACAAAGATAAAGGCATAAAAGGATATAATCTATTAAGTAGAAAGTCAGATTTGTGATGTAAACCTAACTCGTTAAAAAAAAATGCTAGACCTCAGTATGAACATTGCCATGAGATGCATCCCAGGTCAAAGATGTTGCCTCATTTAGTCACCTCTTACAACATGCCGGAGCCTGAGGGTGCATTGAGCATATGGTGCTAGTCATTTTTTTCAGTATGGCTGTCATGATAGCTGTCTTCAACATCTTGCTTTAGCTACTGAACAGATGGTCATATATAAAATGAAAATGATGCTGAACAGACCTTTCATATCACTGCCATAGTAGCCATCGTCAAAATCTTGTTGTTGCAAGTCATGTAGATGTGGAGTTTTTGCTAAAACATTTCTTATGATATCTTGTTGGTTCTGACCTCCTACTTGATGCCTATGGTAGCTATCTTAAAAAAATATTTTTATTATTACTCCATTTTAAGAGTCGGTTCTGTCTACATGAGGTTTTAATTACAACACATCTTATCATATGTAGTTGGTCCTAAATGGAAATGATGCCGGTGGGATGTTCCAAAATTTAAAAAATCTTACTACAGTACTGTTCCTTTTCTTAAACAGATGACCAAGAGGGGTTTTCACTAAATAAGTTTAGCATTATGCAGCTGGTTCTGAGTGAAAGTGGTGTTCATCTAACCTCCAACATGTCGCAATAGTGGTTGCCTTGAAAATCTTGTCACTATTCCTCTTGCAGGCACTGGCACTGACATAAGGTTCTTGCTAAAACAATGCAATATTTATCTGGATCTGAATTAAAATTATGCATATCAGACTTTTGTGGAGGAGTTTTGACAACCAGACCTAACTGACCTTGAAGTTAAAAATGCCTGGACTCCCATTTAAACAGAGATGTTGATCCCTACTGGCTGTAGAGTGTGTAATTGATGCATCCAATAAAATTCTGTGTTTCTGATAAATGTTGCTTCTAGAGAGTTCTGGATCAGATTGCATGATTTCTATTGTCTGATACTGAACACAGATTATGTTGTGGTCAGATTGGTTGAAATGTTTAGACACTGGGGTATCCTTTTTGTTAGGATATCCACAAGTGTTCTTTATTCCCACTTGGAATTCCCTTTAGTGTCTCCCACATATTGTTTGCAACATAGATGGCAGGTGAGCAAGTAAATGACATTTCATGTTGTACAATGACCTCTTAATTTGGATTTACATTTGTAACTGTGTTAAATATTTTAGATTTATCCATTTTCATGCAGAAACTGAAATTAAAGGTCTTGCAAATGTTTTACCTGTCAGGCCTGAATGCTTTCTTGAAAATTTAGCTCTCTTATTTGTTGATTTTTTAATTTAGAACTAATCCTCTGTGCAAAGATTGCTTGATTTTGGTATATCTATGGAATAGTCAGTTGAACAACTGGCCAGAGAGATTCTGTTGGGAAAAAATAATTATCTTTATCATCTGTAAAGACACCAGGTATCACACTACTTGCTTTTATATCCCTCAGGGATGGATTTAGTAGCTCTGAACAGGTTATTTTTAATTTTTTTTGGCTTGCTTTGGATAAAGCTTCTGTTAAAATATGAGTCAGATGGCCTCTTCTTTTATAGAATTGGATGAAATTGGAAGCATGGTCTAGGTTCATCTAATTCATAATAGTCGGCTATGAATCCGGTCTTTTACAGTGATATGGGTGGGTGGTAGGAATCAGTGTAGATAGCAATGTTCATCTTTAGGTTTACATTATAAACTGAATAATGATTTATTATTTTCACAAATAATTGTAGTATCAAGGAATGTGATTTTTACCTTGGAGAATTCCATTGTGAACTTCATAGTTTGTGGTAACTGTTATAGTATTTGTAGAAATTATTTCCTCCACATTGTATCAGGCATCACATTCTTAGATCATAGCTTATTGCTTGCATTTTTATACTTATTAAACACAGTGACTTGTACAAACACAAGTGAATTTTGACCAGACTTTATATTAAGTTGTATTGAAATGAACAAGTTGATAATTGGCACTCTAATATTGATTTTAAAGTCAAAATGCTCGATTCTGGATTTTATCTTTACTGGCTTTTGAGCATGATGACAAGAAATGGTATGAATGGATTTTTATCAGCCTGCTTGTTTTATATGGCTGAAGAATACCTTCAGTGATGCCACTTTGATAACATATTTTTGTTTTCTTCCAGAATATTAATTATAGTTTTAACCCAACTTGGTCTGTGGGTGTTTTTTGATACTGTGTTAGAAAAATTCTTTAATCTTGAATCAGAGACATCAGGTGTAAGAATTTTGTACGGCACTTACTCAAACATGCAAGCAAATATTTTTGTTACCAAATTTGGTATGTTGGAGAATTGTCATAAACAGTTTCAGGACTCTGCAGTTTAAAAAAAAATGGAAGAAATGTACTTAAAAGAGTGTCCAACCTTTCAAGGGAGTCTTGTTATAATGTGTGGGTTTTGTGCACCTGTACATCAGTACCTACAGCCATAAAAGATGTTCAGAAATTATATCCATCCTTTTTCATAGCATAGATCCAGTTAACCCCTCTAAATGTGTCCTCATTTATTGAAGTGTTGCCAAATTATGATCAAAAACCAAAATGTAGCACAGGGAAAATCATTCCTCACTAGTGTTCATGATACGAATCAGACCTAAGAAATACTGTATCAAAGAAACAAAGTGCTTGTAACATAGTTGATAGATCTGGGAAAGATCATGAAGCACTGAAGTCCATTGATCTGCCAATGGAAATTGTGGTTTGGTTTGTCTCCCTGTACAGGTACTGTTCATTTCAGTAGACTATTTTATATGTACACAGTATATTTTATGCACCTTTATATTCTCAGTCACTAATTTGCTAACTAGCAGCTCCGGTTTATTACTTACTGACAATTGTATAAAAATTAATCATATGTAATTGATTATTTGTGTTGATTATTTATTTATTTCAAGAGGCTCCAGGTGGCTGAGTAGTCCAAGGAGCTTGCTTTTCTCATCTCTGGGGGTTCAAGTCTTGGCTTGGTCAATGTGGATATATGAGAAAGCTTACCACTAGCTTCTGTTGTGTTGATGGTTCTTCTCTGGGTTTTCCTGGGTTCTTACTCGTCTTGCCACAATGTATAGTCTATCCTGTAGAGACAGACTTTGTTAAACCCACAAACCATATTTCAGTATGTTACAAGAGAAGCCACGAAGTCACTTTAATTGCAGACATAACATCTTTGTTGGTGGTGGTTTTTTCAACACATTTGTTATACTGTATCATAATGAGGAAATGGAAGCTAAGTGCTTTTCCCTTGTATTACTAGTCCAATGCTCACCCAACTGGGCTACAGTAGCTCTCATTGCATCAGTAATAATGACAGATTATATATATATCCCACAAAATAAACCAGTAAAATTATCAGTTGCAACAAATGCACACTTACAAACTTAAAGTTCATGCATTAATTTAAGTTGCATGTTAATGAGAGACTTAGCATAAGTATCTTTTTATTTTATGCTTTGTTAAAATGACTGGATGAAATCCTATGGAAAACTTTACAAAATGCATCCCTTATTTATGTTAATTTTTACATGTATGTAAGGTATGTTAATAATGTCTGTTCATAAAAATGTTGATGTTTTGTATATAGAAGTGATATTCTAAATATATTCATTCCTAAGTTGTTAAGAAATGTGGATACAGATTGATTGTTGTATGTTTGAGCATTTACAGAAATCTGTAGATAGGAACGTAAATAACTACATTATGTACTGTGTAGTGAAATGTACATGAAGAAAATACTGATGTTGATATGAGGAAGTCTTCGAACAGTTGTATTGCAAACAACTGGAATCTCAACTGAGAAAAATTGTCAACAGATCATACACACACACAATCACATGAACAGACTAAATTCTTGTGCAGTTAAGATTTCCATTGGTATATGTATATTGATAGGCTGCTATAATATATATTAAATTTGTCTTTTAAACCAAACTTAGAAGTAAAATTTTGCTGATTATGGAAATTGCTGAATTTCTTCCTTTACCATCTTGATATAAACTGTTACAATAGTGTATGTATGAAAATGAAAGGTTTACAGCTTTCCCTAAGATGATTACATTTATTCTTTAATTATACAGATCAAGCAGTGAAGTGGATATTTAAGAACTGGCAAATATTTATCATGACCTAATCCCCCAAACACAGTAGATATTGCCGATTGTGCATTTTATATGCTTGTAATAGACAAATTATCTCTTTATCGCATGTACCATAACATGCGCATGGCCTTTTCTTGAGGTCAGCTAGACTCTGGAATGTTCTAGCAAAAGGTCTGAGTACCTGGTTACTAATCAAACTGTAGTACAAGTTTTGTTTGCATTGATTTCCTGTTGTTTAATTGTCGTTTCACTAGAGACTGCTTGAACCTTTAGTGTAGAAAGGTATATAGGTGTTTCCTCAAATAAAAAACCAGCATGTGAAAATAAACAAGTTTTGTTTTGATTAATAATTTTTTTCATCTGATTAAAAAATAAACAATACTAACCTTTACCTTTTTGGATTTGGTCAACATTTAGAAATAAATTGTCTTCAAAAACATTATGTAAAACATACAGATCTATGAAATTTTTCAGTGACAATTTATCACAGATTTGCTTTTATCAGGTTAGATATCCTGTCTATAGATGGTTGCCTGTACATCTAATAATACACATGGAACATCCTGGGATTTTCATAGCACAGAAAAATGCTTAGCAGGAAGCAATTGTTCAGAGTTTTCATCCATTTTTATGTATAGTGGTATTGTGATCCTGTAATAGTTATCTGTTTCTATATATATATCTAGCTAGCTATTGATTCATCAGTCGATGAATTGGTCAATCAATCATCTAATGTTGAATTGATAAAGTAGCCTGGTCCCTGAAGCATTTTTGTCAAATAAAATCCAACATTTGCCTCAGTTTACTAATCTTTTTGTTGAAAGCAGGAATACATATCAATGTCATTTGTGGTGTTATGCAATGAAGCAGTCATTGTCTTGCTTTAAACTGCTTGGCTAAATAATCTTGGCCTATTATTATCATCTGCCCGAGATCGACATTGTACTGATTTATCATGAAACATAAATGCATCTTTACTATCTTCAGTTTTATATTAAGAATTAGACTGTAAGTATATGTTTCGGTTGACATTTGCCTCACAACAATCCCATAAAATTTACATTTTCATAGTCATATACAGCTAGTGTACAAGACTCGTGTGCGTATGTTACTTGTATCTGTTAATTGGTGTAATAGAACTTCATGTGGAAATACTTTGTCCAACTCTAAATGTAGTCATGTCCAGCCATCACAAATAATGGCAGAGTTTAATATTAGTAGATGATTCTATCATGTGAATTTGATTCCACTTAAAACGATCAACTTGAGTACATGCTCTCTTTATAAGTTCACCACACTGTAATGTTTTTAACAGGGTGGATTGGTGTAGTTTTTCAATTTTAGTTTAATTTTATCAGCTGATTATATGCAGACTTCATTAATTGTTTTTGTTTTGCATTGTAAATAATAAGGTTTGAAAATGAATGGCAAAAACATACTCAAAGTTTAAACGTTTTATGAAAGTGAGAATCATTTTGCATAAAGTTATTTGACACTGGGCAGTTGTATGAAGAGCTATAACATTACTCAACAGTTAGCTCATATGTGTTTGGTCATTTGTGAGTTTTTCTATTTGAGTATGAAATAACATGCATCAACTCTAATTCCAGAACCTGGTAAAATGTAAACATACAGAATTTTGCAAGGTAGAATCTTCTATATTGTTTATGGCTTGTCCTTGTTTTTTGGTTGAACCTTCTATATGGTCCATGGCTTGTCGTTGTTTGGTTGAATCTTCTACATGGTCCATGGCTTGTCATTGTTTTTTGGTTGAACCTTCTGCATGGTCCATGCCTTGTCATTGCTTTTTGGTTGAACCTTCTGTATGGTCCATGCCTTGTCATTGTTTTTTGGTTGAACCTTCTATATGGTCCATGCCTTGTCATTGTTGTTTGGTTGAATCTTCTACATGGTCCATGCCTTGTCATTGTTTTTTGATTGAACCTTCTCTATGGTCCATGCCTTGTCCTTGTTTTTTGGTTGAACCTTCTATATGGTCCATGGCTTGTCATTGTTTGGTTGAATCTTCTACATGGTCCACACCTTGTCGTTGTTTTTTGATTGAACCTTCTGTATGGTCCATGCCTTGTCATTGTTTTTTGGTTGAACCTTCTATATGGTCCATGGCTTGTCATTGTTTTTTGGTTGAACCTCCTATATGGTCCATGACTTGTCATTGTTTTTGGTTGAACCTTTTGCATGGTCCATGCCTTGTCATTGTTTTTTGGTTGAACCTTCTGCATGGTCCATGCCTTGTCATTGTTTTTTGGTTGAACTTTCTATATGGTCCATGGCTTGTCGTTTTTTGGTTGAACCTTCTATATGGTCCAAGACTTCTCATCGATTTTTGGTTGAACCCTCTATATGGTCCATGGCTTGTCATTGTTTTTTGGTTGAACCTTCTATATGGACCATGGCTTGTCCTTGTTTTTTGGTTGAACCTTCTATATGGTCCATGGATTGTCATTATTTTATGGTTGAATAGTTGAATAGTAATTTAATACCATATAATGTGTAGTTTTGGTATATGATAAATTTGGTGGGAATTTTTTTTTTTATTTGGTTGGTTATAATGAAACTATTTTGGATCTAGAGAGGTTGTAATTTTGAAAGGGATAAATTATGCTGAAATTTATTTTTATGATCTCACTTGGAGACCATTAGAAAACTAAAATTTGTCCGCAGCTATAAGTTCTTACTATACACTACATGGTACTTATTCATGTATAGGACATGCCCAATGATGATATATCATCACATATTTTGCTGGCAGAGCTGGGTCCATGTTGTTTTATATAGTTAACAATTTCAAGCAAAGAGAATAGACATATTGTGCCATCAAGTTATGTGATTGCAGATCTCAGTATGTGCTTTGCAAAGTTGGTTGCGTATCAGGAGCTGTACAGGTTCATTGGATAGGATGCTAGGCTTCTAATCAGAAGGGTACAGGACCTGATCTTGCCGAGACTAAACCAGGTCAGCTCAGTGGTGTGTCCCTCAGCAAAGTACTTAATCCAATTGCTTCAGCAGTGAAACCTTTCATGTGTTGATGTGCTATTGGGTATCAACCAGTCAGTCATTATGAACAGATAAATTCAGATGTACCAGTAACCTCTTATCAGCTATACTTAATATATATATATATATATATATATATATATATATATATATATATATATAGATATGTATATAGCACTACTGTCTAGACCAGAAGAGCACATGTGATAACTTGTTGTCCATCATGTATCCATCAGTACACATTATCACTGCTCCTAAACTAATTGACATTAAACTTCAGACACACATTCATTCCAAGATGTAGTTGGTCCTAAATGAAAATGGTGCCTCCCCCCCCCCAATATGGCTACCTTGGTTGTTGTCTTGTCACTAATATGGTACTCCGGAACAGATGGTCATATCAACAGGGAGTTTTCAGTGAATTATTTTTTGTTGTTTAAGTGGTCTTAAAAAAAACAAACTGCAATATGGCTGCCACAGCAATTGTCGTTGAAAATCTTGTGACTGTTCCTGAATTGATGGTTGTATCATTATGTTTTCACTAAAACACATTCCTGCAGGTGTTGTTGATCCTAAATGCCATGGTGGCCATCTTGAAAATAATCTATAGCTTCTCCTGAATGTATCGTGTTATTAACATGCACTTTACACAAACTATAGCATGTCCTGAATGAAAATTATGCTGATGTGACTTCCATCCTAGTAATAATGGCCATTGAAAAGATTGTTATCACTGCTTCTTCAAATAATGGTTTCAGTGACCGATTTTAAAAAAAAAACTGAAGCAGCAGGTTGAAGGCATATGGAGATGTCCCCTCCCATCTGCTCGGATGGTCCAGTCAAAGCCAGGTCCCTGATCAATTTTGATATCTTTGCAAGTCGTCAGAGGGAAAGGTTCCATTTGATGCATTGGTTAAGCAGATTACAGTGTCTTTGTTCCTGTGAGGTTTATATACCCCCTAGCAGCTCGCACAGCCACATATTGGCCGTGTGACATCAGCACAACTGGTTTGTGGTAAACTATATTAAAAAAACTAAAGTTTTAAAGCTGGTGCACACTGTTTAAATGACATGTAATGTAGCTGGAATTAACTGCCATTAGCAATATAGTCAAAATTGGCAGTTTGGGTTGGATTGTAAAAACTCACAGATTATATATTGAAAAATAACTAATTTATATTCTGTTAGCAATAGCAAATGTTGCAAAGGCATGAATGACATACCACAGGACTGCTGTTGTGTTACTCAAGTTTCTGGTTGTTTTAAAATCAGCTTATTTCGGCTAACCTTTTTTACACATGGATTCCTATCACTTCAAATATTATGTACAGTCAGGTCCATATAGTTGGTTATGTATTAATCATCTCTACTATATCATTGGACTTGGAGAAACACACATCCATCCAATTTTATGAGAACAGAGGCTACCTGTCTCAGATTCAGGTTAAGGCTTTAACTAAAGTTAGACATGAATAAAAACCTTTCTGATCAACTCATTTCTATTCAGAAAGATCAGAATTCTGGCAATGTGACCAGCTATCTTCACAAATGCAAAAGACATCTACTTCCTCCACTGTGCAGTCAAGTACCTTTGGCCAACTGCCAGCCTTCCTTTTGCTTGACACCGCCTTGAATCCACCAGGTTTTGCAAAGCGAATTGGCTTAAAATTGAGCAACTAGTTAATAGGAGCTAGCTTTTCAAGTAAATACACTGGTTGTATGAGTAAATCATTTACAGATAAAGTACTTGATTATGATACTGTTAACTGCAACGTTTGCATGAAAATGGATTAATCTAAAAACTTAAAAAGTACTTCTACATTCCTCAAATACACTTTCAAATTAAGAGGGCAAAGTACTGCACATAATGTTTATTCACTCCCTTGTCACACTTGTGGCAAATTATATCATGGATTAGACCAAACAAAAACACTGGAAGGATATCTGCAAAAAGAAGGATACATTGGTATCTAAACTTCCACCTACCTGACCACAACATAGTCCAGTATCAGTAATAGAAATTATTCAGTCTGATCCAGATTTGTTATGTAGTAACATTAAGTGTAAAGATATAGAACACTTTTGGATACACCAATTACATGCTCTGCATCAAGTTGGGATCAACATCTCTTTAAAGGGAAGACCTGGCATTTTGTTTTATTTTTCACTAAGTACCTCATGTAATATGTTATTGGTCCTGAATCAAAATGACGTAATCTGACCATGAACACATCCATGCTGTTGTAAACAAGTTTGAAAACCAGACCTACTTGATCTTTGGGGAACATTACTGCTTATGAATATGGTGACTTACATATACAAATGAATTCTGACTAGACTTTGTAGTTTTTCAGTAAACAAGTTGATAGCTCTCTGGTCCAAGGTCTTGACCTGAAAGTTGGGGTATATGTGATGGCTTGTAAAAATGATGACAATGAATTTTTATCTAACCAATTTTATGAATTTATCTGAAGAATACCATATTTTATGTATTTTTTCGTACCCTTTAATTTTTCGTACACAATCCAGTTATCAAAATAATAATTATTTAAATGTATCATAATTTTTCGTACATATCACTTTGTATTATTTGAAAAATTCATTAAATTATCGGACATAACATTTCCACGAAGAAGATTTACATTTGCAAAAAAGATTGAAAATACCGTATTCCCACTATGTTTTTACAAAAATTAATGATTAATTGTTGGTGAGAAAATGTAATGATTGATGCATAAGCATGGACACCCGCAGCATAGGTCAAGGGGGGGTCACGTGACACCCCCTCCCCCGAAATCATACTGCAATATATATTCCGACAAGTTTAATCATGCAAATGAAGCTGAAAATATGTCACAAGATTCTGTTCAAAATGCTTAGTAAATATTAGCTTTAGTTTCAGACTGCTTATTATACTAACTCTCCCGGCCGTGACTGACTGACCCCCACCCCCACCCCCTTTTTGCAAAAGATCTTGCGGGCACCCATGTGCAAAAACTCAGTCATTACAATATATGCTGGTGTTTATTAACAAATGAACAAAGGACTTTACAGACCATACCTTTAAATATTATTGTTAACTGGTTCTCCTTATTAAGTCCGTCACTGTAACAAAACACCACGTGCATTTTAAAACGAATTCGGAAGCCCTTTGATGTTGTCTTATCCAACAAAAATTACATCTCAGTACATGCTAAAGTGAAGACCACAGACCACTGGTCAACTTGTCTTATTGTTTCATTAGTCATACAAAAAAAACATATAAAAACCTTGTCATTTTCCATCGTAAATTTGAAAGTCACAGACTCCGTTAAATCTATTCGGATATATACATATATTATCTTTTAAGTGCTTGTTCAGTTTTGACTTGGATATAATTAACAGTTTATTGCAAATCTATTCTACGATATACCTCACTATTATCTTTATTGGCGAGTTCGAATAACAAATAATGCATATGATCGCTTGTCCTGATAACATCTGCAATATGGACAACTTCTTCAATAGCACATTGACAAATTTTCATTTCCCTAAAGCAAGCCTCATTTCCCTACTGGCAGCCTCAATGATTTGACCTCTTCAATCGATTCTTGCCCTCAATCTGGTTTCAACTAGACTAAACAAAGTGCTAAGCATGTTTAATTACCGTGTAAATAACACTATAGCCATGTGGTGGTTGTGACAATATACATCGTAATTAAAACAGGAATGAACTGTTGATTTAGCGGTGTTTATTCCCAATGGAATAGTAGGGTCGTAATACATGAGGATTATCCCACTCGTCAGGTAACTGAAAATAGTCTTTTTTTCTCTTTGGAAAAGCTACAAATAAAAACTACAATGAATAAATACGGTCTTGTACACTGAAAAAATTTTATTTGATCTGTCTGGCGCGCGTGCACACACACAAACACACACGCATTAAGCGTTGATTTCAAGTTCTTTATTTTTTATTGCAATTTGATAATGAGATTATTGTTGTGGTAAAAATACAACTTGCACTTAATTTCCTGACAATGTGGGGTCGTTTCGTTGCGTACAATTTACCAATAAATAATACCCATAACTTATACATGTTCAAACCATCTTGATCATTTTGCACAACATAACAGGTACATATGTTCTAAATGCAGACGAGCTTGCGCACTGAACATAATTCTCCTCTCTCTCTCTCGTTCACTAATAACAAAAGTACTTTTGATTTATGAGACAGAAAATATACATTTACTTTGTACGTTTGTACCATTAGGTTGTCGAGTAGCGTGTGTACTGTAGAACTTGTTTTGGTATGATCCCTTTATTTTTCGTACACGGTCAGCACCACCAAATGATAATTATTTATTTTACATATAATTTTTCGTACACCGAAATTATTAATTATTTTTTCATGTACGAAAAATTACATAAAATACGGTACCTTGAATAATGCCAATCCGTAATTTGTATTTATCTGGACAAGATCTTAGGCAAGTTCAGCGATTATGTTCAGGGTGAAAATGTTAAGACTAGTTTTGTACTGCACTTGCTAACATTTAAAATCGAAAATACAGGAAAGTATGTTACCAAAATTTGGTACGTAGGAGTTTCTCATGAATATATTAAATTTCTTCATGATTTAAAAAAATAAAAAGAGGGATGAAATGGACTTTTCATGAATTCCTTCAGATTCTTTTTGACCAAACGAGCACAAGTTCCTTCACGGAAATCTTAAGTACATGTAATTTGTCAACCTGGATGAGGGAGTCTTTTTACAGCAGGGAGTTGTATTCAGTGCCATTTAGTCCAAGATGCTTCAAAAATTGGATTCTAACCCATACATGTTAGCCATTTGTGAACAATTGAGCACATCATCGTTTTGTGCATCAACTGGTTGGAATTGCATCAGTAAAATTCATATTGTTATGTATTGTTCTTGATGATGTCTGCATATATGGATATGGTAGACAAGTAGCATAATGCACCGTATGTACTGATTTATGTGTTCTTTTTTGCAATATTGATAATAAATTGTCAAATGGCAAATTTTCTCCTTTGTAATCTTTGTAGCCCATTTTTTATACCCAACTTACCAACAATGATCTGTTCCAAACAGATTCTTGGCACTGAACCTGGGATCTCTGGCACCAGAAGACATTGTACTAACCACTGCTGAAAATGTGCTAACCACAAGGTCACACCTTTGATATGTTTAAGTCCCTTATTGATACAAGGAGCTCAATCACATATTAAAAACCTGCAAAGTCTGGTATTTTATCATTTTATTTCAGCCAACAAAATTAAACTGTAAGAATGATGCAAAACTTAACTAGACCCATGGCCATAAAAGATCAAACATTCAGTACATGATACAATCTATGTAGGAATTGGTGTTGTACTAAACTTTTCTACGACTAATCGGGCTTCATACTGGCATACTCTGTTAATGTTGCTGACTGGCATACCATGTCAAACAACCTTGCATTGTTCTATTCACTGTGGCAGTTTCAAAGCTAGTGAAAGAAACACTTAACTTATTAACCAGCCTGCATGTTTCCCATTCAAGTTTTCACTACAAAGATGTAGCAAAGGTTGGCTTGGTAATTTCAAGGCCACATATGCATCACTTGTTAGACCTAACTCTGCTTAGTTGTTGTGGTAATTAATATTAATACCACCAGTTTACCACACATTTTCCAACCTGATAAAGAGCTGAGCTAGATTTACCACTGAACTTAATAATTTGAGACAGGAGGGGCTCAACAACTTAAGAATCTTAACAATGTTGACCTTGTTCACTGGTAATACAAAGTACTTGATAGAGCAAGTTTATGAAAATGAAACTTGAATGCAGTTCTAAGTGCGCAAAAAAATTTATGATAATTATTAATGTCATGTATTTAAATTTTAAGGCATTTGCCACTGAATATTTTTTTAGGTAACCTTACTCTTTCACCAATTGTTATGTGTGGGAAAATGATTCCTTGGTAATCAGTAAAGAACTATTTCTACCTCTGGGCAGAAATATGTTTTGCTTGCGAATATATTAAGTTGCCCTACATTAAAACTGGATGTCTGATGTATACACTTATGATCAAAAATCTGGTATGGCCATGACTATATACCAGTCATACCATGTGTGGCAGCCTTGAAATTGTTTCAATCATGGTATCTTATGTTGTTGTTTATTGTATTTATTGCTACACTTTGGCTCTTCCTCCATCAGTTACACTGGCTGCTATTTATAGCCTATCATGTCCTGAAAAATGACTGCATTAAACCCAAAACAACAACAACCATTGCTAAAATTATGTCAACTTTGAAATAGAGAAGGGGAAGTCAATATCTATCCAATTTACACACAAGTACTTTTGAGCCATAAACATATATGACATGCTTTGAAATAAATCTTTCATCATCAAATTCATCTTTAATTTTAATTTTATATATATATATATATATATATATATATATATATATATATATATATATATTGGATACAGAAAAATATTTCAATGTAGGTCCATCACAGGCTCTTCCCTGTCGATTTTGTTTGTAATATGTAAACAAATGTAAACAAAACATCTCTCTTTTCAAAATGTCAGAATGACCACACTTTTTGATCTTTCAAAAACCTGATTTGTCATCGAGTTCTGTGGCAGATTCTGCAATTTTCTGGATTTGTATACTTATCTGTAACAATAATTTTGCTTATATTGATTATTCTCTGCATTTTCTAATTAATAATGTCCAATCCTGAAATGTGGTTCATTGATTGATGCTCAACTAAATTATGAATGACAGATAGCATGTAGATCATGTTAGGTAGTCCATAAAAATATGTGTTATGAACAAAGAAATCTATGGCCTAATCCTCAAGTCACTAGCTTTGAAACAGCCATGGTTGGGATTACAATGTTGCATTATCCAGTCAACAAGTAGTGGGAAATTTAAATACAAAACTACATCGTACATCGTACATCGAAAGTACCACCAATGGAATGTTCAAGCTTTTATGGTCATGGGTCTAACATGAGGAAAAACTGTAAAAGAATAGCTAGGTATATTTACATCTTTCATCCTCCATTATTCTGCTTTTATCAGATCTAAGACTAATAAATATAAATTCTGAATAAAAAATACAACCAAGGACAAGTCATGTGCAAGTGCCTGCTGCAAAGCCTTCAAATCGGACCATTTTAAAGTCATAAATTTTTTAATGAATTTAAAGTTCTGGAATTTGTTGACATGAAGTGTTGACAACTCTGCAGCACCCAAGAATATTTTTATGTAAAAATTAGTAAACATTTAAAGTAAACTACTCTTCCCCAGTTCCCAACAAATGTCTCTGTAAAAGTAAACAAGGGACTACCTTTTTGTTGAGTCTGCTTTCTTTTAACAAGATGAAACAACATTTAACAATCAGCTTAATCTAAACTTCAACATTAACCTTAATCATGGGCTTGGGCACTATGTAAAGCTTTCGCTAAGGCAGTGCCTAAAAAATAAAAATTTGCTGACATGTTTGAAATGTAGGTACAGTTTGTTGAAAGTTACAGAAAATATATGTTTACCTGTTGTCAAGTTAGCCTCATACTTGGGTACATTATAACCCATACAAGTGTACGGTGATATAGGCAAGTCAGCCTCATACTTGGGTACATCATAACCCATACAAGTGTACAGTGATATAGGGAAGGCTGCCTCATACTTGGGTACATTATAAATGATACAACTGTACAGCTGTTATACTGAGGTGCATTCTAGTGAGGTACCACAACATACACCATCTGTTCCCCTGTTTAGAGGTAGTCTTCAACACAGGAATGCAGTACAATGCCAATCATGATAGCAATGGATCAAAATTTATGCAACCCATGTACCACTGTATGTTTGTTTTTTTTTAAAAAAAACCAAGGAATTATAAGTTCTCCTTTAAATGAATGCACAGGAATGTAGAAAATAATCTTTGCATGAGAAAAGTGTAAAACCCATAGACATACAGAACAATTATAACTTACAACTATATAGTAAATGCATGTTTTATAAACTATCTTTATGATGTTTTCTATGCACTGTATACAAAAATGTTCTGCTTCCTATGTGTGTATACTATAAACTTCTGTTCAGACCAGTGATTCCCAACCCTTACTTGCTGCAACCCTAAACTGGCCATGAACAGGATCTCCCAACCATCATGATATGATCTCTTCTGATGACTCTTCATGAGCCTTCTGAGGACCCACACCCTGATTTGGGTCATGACCTTAGGTTGGGAACTGCTTCTGTAGACAAATCATTTCCTAGATACATGCAAGCATATCCAGTGATTTTGTCTCCTGCTTCTCTGCAGGTGTGATATTATGAATATTTGACATAAAGTTTATAACTCTGACATGGAGGAAAAGGAATTTTGTAAATTATTATTATATTATAGAATGGGCAAATGCTAGAAAATATTTTGTGCAGGCACAAAATCTGTAATCAATTGTGGATATATGCATACACTGATATGTCCAATTTCAGTTACACTATTATTAAATGAAAAATGTGAGGCAACTTGAAATTATCAATTGTTTTACAAACAGTATTTTTTCAAAATTCTGCAGAAAAATAACTGATATAAATTATATTTGACAAACTGGTCCCATAAATTAAGTTATATACTGTACATGTTTGCTTATAGTCAAACTGAAAACTGCACAAACCTAGATCTGTTAGCACATTATGCATCATCAGATCAGGGTCAATGTTGTTTGCAGCTGGACCTGACTTCCAAGCAAGTACATACAGTATGTATGTATCATGAACCTTGAATCCAGTAATTCTGTATAAAAAAAATAGCTGATGTAAATAATATTCAAAACACCTGTCCCATCAAAAAGTTACATACTGTACATACTCACTTATAAGTCAAAATGTAAACTGCACAGACCCATATCTGCTGGCACACTGTGCAACAGCAAATCAAGATCAATGTCGTTTACAGTTGGACTTATAAGTGAGTATATAAAGTACCTGTGTAAGCTGAAGCTTGAATCTAGTGTGTCCACACTTCTTTATAATTGGTTCTATATTCTGGGTGACAAAGAGTAGTCACTGCCAGCAATCAAAAGTACTGTCTAGCGATCAAAAGTACTGTCTATGCTTTCCTGTAAGTTGAGTCCATCTGCAAACAACACAGACCCTGATATACCATTGCATAATGCACCAGCAGATCACAATATATGTTACTTAATCTACTTTTTACTCACTAACAAATCACATCAACCCAGACCTGATGGCATATTATGTGAAGGAATATCTGGGTCTGTGCAGTCCACAGCTGAACTTGACTTACAAGTGAGTATAGATGGTATATATATAATTACAGTATTTAATGCATTAATTCAGCAGTAGAGCATACACCTGTTGTTTGCATCCAATGATATACATACACTAAAGCAAACTTTACTATTTATTTATGGTACCTGGGTCTAAAAGGAAAACGAAAATTCAAATGTTGATACTTCAGAATTGAAAGATTAGGGTGATATGTACGTTTTTAATCCAAATCGTGCACATGGTACGCTGAATAATCAAAATATTTTTTTCATCAGTTTATAAGCTATATCTTGCAATTCTGACACCCAAAAAATCCAAATATATCTCTGTGAATCGGAGGTATGGACATAACAGTTGTCAATCCACTGACAACTTAAAATATTAATCATATCTTTAAGAAATAAAATCCTTTGCTTAGTCTTTGTGTTCTGTACTCTGGAAATCAGCTAAAATGTAAACATCTAAACTCCATGATAAACATCCACCGATGACTTAGCTGTCCAATGTAATGAGATAACTAGCCCAAAGTCAAGTACTTCTGTAACTGGTAAGCAATTCACTATTTTTTCTTTTTCTTGTCCTTGCCATCCTTACTTTCAACAGCTAAATGCGTAGTTTTCTTTGGCTGTAAATAAACAGAGTAAGTTATATGCAAGTGCTCATTTGATATCAAAGTTTTGAAATAAGTTGAATGATATTCTGTTATTTATCCTCAATAATAAGTCATGTCAAACTGCAAACAACAAAGATCCTGATCTGCAGTTGCATAATGCGCCTACAGATCAGGGTCTATGTAGTTTGTTCTACTGATTACTCCTAACAAACTGCACAATGCAAGATCAGCCAGCGCATTATGTGAGGGCAGATTTGATCTATGCAGTTTGCAGCTGGACTCATCCTATAAATATGGTAGCTGTAAGCATATTGTATAATTCATTAAGCTTCAGAAATGTCATGCCATAAATGCATGTGTTATTATATTTTAAATTCATAAAACTGCCAAAACTATTGGCTACTCTGTGATGATTTTATTTGCCATTATTTTAAAACTCATTTCAAATATTCAAATATTAAAGACATCTTGAAAAGGCTTAATTAAATGACTAGTAGTCACTATTTCACAACATATGCTTGAGATGCGGCACATTTAATTTTGCATTTTATCACAGTCGGTACACTTTGCCTACAGTGTGTGCAGTTTCATTTTTTTTTGATATTATACATGTGAACATATCACTTTATGTGATTCTGATTGGTCCAAATAAGCCCATGAAATTATTGTGCAGTATTCTCTTCACTGATTGGCTGTGATCATGGGAAAACTTTTTTAACCCCGCCTTCTGGAATTGTTTGTTTTCAATGAACATTTTTGGCCGCCATTTTTTGATTCAAATCTCAAAAGGGAATTGTGAAAAAATGGTCTACGTCTGTTTCAATATTGCCAATTTACCCCCACAGGGGTTTGTTATGTCATGTATAAACATATTATAACATGAAAAATGGAAAAAAACCAAGACAAAAACAATAACAAGTAAAACTACTGGTATTGCTTAGATGATAGTAGTCACTATTTCACAACACATGCTTGAGATACAGCACATTTAATTTTGCATTTACTTTTGACCATTGGTTGAGGGACACATTCCCATTACTAAATTAAACAAGATATTTTACTGGTCAAAATAATCAAAACAGAACCGATATTATTTTGTGGCAAGCAGTCAGTCTTGGTGACTATGACCTCTGATCTAATGACATCTATATTGACATATGTCTTTCTTGTCTCTGATGCAAGTAATCCACAAAGCTGGATCAAAGTTTGTGGCAAAGGATTTAAGTTATCCTGTGGAAATGATTTTCCTTCTCAGAGTCTCTTTTGACCTTTTAATCCCAACATCAACAGGTGTTATATCTTGTTTCAAAATGCACACCATCAAAAAAGTTTAGTGAAAGTAAGTGGTACAGAAATTATGTAGTTTAGTGGTAGTTCCTTTTAATTCTTTCAGTCCATATGACCTCGACCTATGATCTTTTCATTCCAAATTGATTAGGTGCCTTCCTTATCTCAAATGCAAGCCATCCACATGTTTGGTCAAAGTGGGTAAAAAAAAAAAAAAAAACCAACTCAACATCTCATGCGGAAACCATTTTTCTTTCTTTAGACTCACTACGACCTTGAACTTTGACTTCAACATCAATAGGTATCATTCTGATCTCAAATGGAAGCCATTTACAAATTTTGGGTCATGGGGTAGCTGGTCTACAAGTCCAGGTACTGCATGTACAAGTTTTCCTTCTTTCAGTCCATGTGACCATGACATTTCACCTTATCAGGCCAAAATTAACAGATTTCTTCCGTGCTCCAAATGCAAGCTGGTTATAGCAGATTGTGAAAAGCTCAAATTATTGAGCAGAAATAAAACAGGGAACAGATGTATATGCAGATGGATGGATGATACCAGAGGTCTTAAAATCACTCTATTTTCTGCACATGTCCGGCCAATCAATGTTTCTGACCAGCACATACTCTGAGCAACCAGACTTTGGTTAAAGAATATCTCAAATATCATTATATCAAACAGTCTTTGATTTGTTTATCTGATAAACTATCCAATAAACACCTAAGTAAATTTCAAAGGTTACAAACTCTAGGGTTCAGATCATTTCCTTGTCAGACAATCAAAGTTAAAGTGTTACAGACTAAATTTAATTCAAAGGTGACCAAATCTATTTTACACATTATTTCTTTGTCAGATAAATCAATAAAGTTTTGTCAACTAAGCCTGTTTAGTCATTATGTTTTCTCAGTTTTTTTAAACACTCAATAGCCACAAAGCACAAGGCAAAAGAGGTGTGAAAGTCTATTTCCTGGACAAGAGTACCTAGAAAGGACTGATGCTCTACTGAGCAAAAAGAATTTGCTGAAATTCAAGAGAAGACCATTTATTCCTTTTAACTGTTAAGTGTTCAAACCATCTCTGATATTCTTCAGCAATAACAAGATTTTCAAACTAACTGCTGTGGAACTCATATACTGGTTGTCAGCTTAACATCATTTTCATTTATGACAAAAGTAGACATCATTAGAAGTTTTCAGGTGAAATAACCATGTCACAATGATCATCCATTCCAGGATGTAGTGACAAGATTTTTAAACTGGTTGTCATGGCAGCCATATTAGATGTATGACTGATACTATTTTAATTTAGGACTTGGTGAAAAACCAATTATAATGATCATCCAGTCAGAGGGAGTAGTGAGAACAAGATTTTTAGGAGCCATGGCAGCCATACTGGATGTAATACATGCACCATTTTCACTGAGGACCAACCAGACATCATAAAGAAAACTTTCTGTGAAAATCCCATGTTGATATGACCATCCATTGAGGATACGTAGTGATAACAAGATTTTAAAGACGGCTTCTGTGGTGGCCACATTGGATGTTCATGCAGAACCATTTTCATTTAGAACCAACTAGACCATGTGATGAATGTGTGTGAAAAGTTTCAAGGCAATCCTCGAAGTAGTTCAGAACGAACAGCAACAACAAACTTGTGCTAACAGATGGATGGACGATGGACATTGGACTAATGACATGATGGACAACAGATGACCTGATGAGCTCTTTTGGTCTATGACCAGTAGAGCTAAAGAACTATTTACTGAATGACTGACCCAGGTATGTACTATAGGCATTACATGAGTCCCTTACACCACATGTTATTAAACTATATTGTGTCATGATATGTTAGTACATCATAGCTTCTGAATAAAATATGACAAGTTTGGCCCGAATTAAGACACTAGCAACAACAACTAACTTTCTTCCTTGATGTATTTCAGGACCTGTTCAAATAAAACTTCATCGTCTACCAGAAATGTTCATCAATTATGAGTTAAATATTCTCAAGGTATGCTTGTTGTTAATAATTATTTTTGCGAAAACAGTAGAGCTGAATTGGTTTAAATCCTATAGAATAGTTTTCAACAACAAGAACTATTTGTATAAATAATTAGTTTTATAGGAAACTAGTGAATCATGGAAGGATAATACTAAATCTAAAGCAGCAGCAAATCTGGATATAAAAATGACACATTTCTGGTACATTTTATAATCAGGTATATGAATGTTTTCTTTCTTGTCAAACATTATCTCCTTTGAATGTTTTATATTACACTTCACAAAATATATGCCACCATGTTAATGTTCTGTTATAAAATAAGTAAAGTTAGAGCCATCGGAATTTCAAGATCTCTGAATGGTATGCTCTGCTGTATGGTGCATATAAAAAGGTCTACATACTGGCAGAATGTGGAATGTGCAAGTGAGATCTTCAGATACAATAAGAATAGCGGCTGCATTGTCAAACTCTCCGCAGTAGTTTGGGGCACTGAAAACTGTTACCAGCTGAAATAAAGTAACAGAAATAATCGTAAGATTAGAGGCGTGCAATGAGGAGGATCTGCAGCAGACCATATCCTTTGATCTGACCGGCACATATAAAGCTAGAAATATTATTTGATCTGACAGGCACATATAAAGCTAGAAATATTATTTGATCTGACAGGCACATATAAAGCTAGAAATATTATTTGATCTGACAGGCACATATAAAGCTAGAAAAATTATTTGATCTGCTAGGCACATATAAAGCTAGAAAAATTATTTGATCTGACAGGTACATATAAAGCTAGAAATATTATTTGATCTGACAGGCACATATAAAGCTAGAAAAATTATTTGATCTGACAGGCACATATAAAGCTAGAAATATTTGATCTGACAGGAACATATAAAGCTAGAAAAATTATTTGATCTGACAGGCACATATAAAGCTAGAAAAATTATTTGATCTGACAGGCACATATAAAACTAGAAATATTATTTGATCTGACAGGCACATATACAGCTAGAAAAATTATTTGATCTGACAGGCACATATAAAGCTAGAAAAATTATTTGATCTGACAGGCACATATAAACCTAGAAAAATTATTTCAAGAAGGAAAATCAAGCAGAAGGCCAGAAATAAATAAATTACAGCAAAGGAAGCAGTCTATTATGTAATCAAAGTTACAACATATTGACTGTTGATCAAAATCCATTTGCTCAGAGTTAGCCCTACATAGTTAATTTCAAATAAGAAGTATAACGAATGCCCGTCTTTTAAAAGGACTCACATAATTTCTGTTTTTAATGCTAACAATGCTAAGGAATAAACTGAGAAGGATTGGAATTTCATCTTAGTATTCTCATTTCATCTCTTCGAAATCTGCTAGCATGTGAGTGAAAGTTTCCATTTAGTTTTAGGTACCAGGAGCCAGTCATGGATACATTATCAAATAGTCTGATTTTGGTTTGGTTTTCTTATATCACAGCAACATAAGGAAGCTTCTAGTGCGAAGGCCAACAGAGTAAAGTGCCTTGCTCAAGGGCATGCCATGGTAGCTGACCTCAGGTTATCTGACAATAGGGATTCAAGCTCACACCCTTTCAGTTTTTAGTTCAGCATAATAACCAATATACTACCATAGCTCCTGTCTCCACTAGTCACATCAAAGGGCATCAGGAATGCTGCATTACACCTATACCCCAAAACAAAAGCCCACATTGAATCAAACAGACAATATTAACTGTAAGTCATGGGTACAACTGTCTGTGCCAGCCAGTGTTATGATTATGTCAGGTATTGTTTTTTCACCGCAAATTGCTGCTCACTGTAATAAATAAGTGAATAAAACTTTTCATAAAAATGTACAGATTTCATGTCGACTTTCAAGCAGCAGAATCAGTGGCTCATGTAAACTTTCAAGCAGCCCAAATCAGTGACTCAGTATAAACTTTCAGGTTACATTTAAACTAGACTTGTATCAACTTTCATAGCCTGTGAATATGACATTACAAACTCAAAAACTCAAACTCTTAATTCGTGTTAATGCAAAAATGAGAATTCAGTCATTTTTACAAAAGAATGAACATGCAGCAAACACTGCATGGATTGTAAATATGAAAAAAGTAAAAGAGAGTAATCTCTACTTAAACAATTATATTTCATGATAACTTTGACCTTGAAAGCCAATGATTTCACCTACCTAATTAGTTGTTTATTTTATTTATTTATTTATTTACTTATTTATTCATTAGAATCAACTTTCAACTGTTACTGTTTTTTTCTCAGACCACATCTAGCAGGGACAGTATGTAACACCTCTGTGTCAGTCTCGGCATGTATTATGACTGAGCACTACAGTTTTTTGTGGTTTCATTTCTTCAAAATTCATTTCCAAGCTATATACTAAAAAGTGGAGCAATCAGCATCTCTGTGATGACTTTAGTAATACTTTGAAATTGTGGCTACCTTAGGATAGGGAATATAGTCAAGGGTATGGTACATGTAAATCAGTTATGGTAAGACTAACAGAATCTCTGTTTGGGTTTGCACTGAAATAAGAAAATCCCTGTCAGGGGTTAAATTATTGTATTCCACAATGGCCTGCTTAGCAGAGAGACAGATAATGCAACCTCTCAGCTGGGATTTCCTTGTTTCAGTGCAAAACCCAATATAGATAATTTTTCTCACCCAAACGCTTCTTTTCAAAACAAAATAACCCTTCATTTTTGCAATATAGTTTAGCACAATGAAAACATAGAGTATTCATCAGGTACTACTATGTTCTCACCTTTTTTAGTATAAAATTTCAAGGCAACCTCTCAGTAGTTTATAAGAAGAAGCACTAACAAACTTGTGTTAATGTTAACAGATAATGCATACATGCCAACCCCTGTGGAACCTTTTCAGCAGTGGAAGCTCAAGTTTAAGTAGTTGTATGCAGTTTTCAGTAATGAAAAAAATGTTTTCCATTCTGCTATTGGTATCATATATACTCACTCATAAGGTGAGTAAAACTGCAAACTGCACATACCCAGATCTTCCGATGCATTATGCGCCTGCAGATCTGGGTCTCTGAAGATGAATAAAACTGCAAACTGTACATACCCAAATTTTCCAGCACATTATACGCCTGCAGATCTGGGTCTGTGCAGTTTGTTAAAAGCAATCAGTAGAACAAACAACACAGACCTGATCTTCTGGTGCATTACAATACAGCAGACCAGGATTTTTTGTTTGCAGTTTGACTCAACTTATGAGCCAGTATATATGGTAGTAAAAAAAAAAAACCCACACACTGCAGTAAATTATAAAGAAAAGAACTGTTACATAATACTACAATCATTTGTAGACGACAATACTTTTTTTTGTATGTACAAAACACTTGTATGTGAAATTTCAACCTGATGAAGTATTGTGTATTACAGACAATCAAAAAGTATATGAGTAATGTCTCTGTACAAGTCACTATATCTTCTACTGGGCTGATGCATGTATTCTGACCAAGTTATATGCTGTTTACAATTATTCCTACCTCTGTACATGACACTCGCTATTTTTCTACACACTGTGATGAAAATAACACAGTCTTCATTTCTACTGCATTATAGAACTTGCAATAGCTGCCATGTATTATTATGGACAATGGACACCGACTCTGGACTGAGAACAGATGAGAGACAAAAGGCGACTGCACAAGATCTTTTGGTATTTATTCAGTAGAGCAAAAATTGCAAGATCAAAATGATTTGTTGACAAGTGCATCTTAACATTATGACTAAAACATGTACAGAGTTTTGTGGCAATCCATAGAAAACTACGGGGCTATTTGCATATACTATGACAGGTTGCAAGTCAAAAAAGGACACAAGGAAAAACTGAAGGAGGATAGTAATTGTTAATGTGTGCATTTTAGACAATAATTATAACATTTCCCCAAGTTTCACAGCAATCCAGTGAAATATGAAAGACTAGGTGCATTTGCACTTCCAGTGGCAAGTCAAAAAAGGTAAAATAAATCTGCCAAAAATCACAGGAACACAATGATTTGTGAAGATGTATACCTTCAGGAGATGACCACAGTATGTATCATGCTTCACAGCAATCAATCAAAAACTCTGTTTGCATTCACAAGATTATGTTATAAACTGCAACAACAATGAACAAGAGTCCCTCAAAAGGACTGACAATCTACTGGTCTGAAATAATTTCCAGGAATCAAAGATAAAACCTCTTCATCTTTTTGACTGCTGAATGTTGTACCATCTCAGACATTCTTGAGTAATAACAAGATTTTCAAGACTGCCACTGTGGGTGCCATATTAGATAAAACATTTTAACTGTTTTAATTTGGGGATCAACCAGACAATATAAGAAGTTTTTTGGTGGAAACCACATGTCAGTGTGACCATCTATTTAGGAGTAGTAATGATACCAAGATTTTCAAGATGGCCATACTGGATGTCAGTTCAGCATCATTTTTATTTAAGACCAACTAAAGATAAAAAGTCTACTGGTAAAATCCCCATGTCGATACAGGACTTTCTGCTTAGGAGAAGTAGCAACAAGAAGATTTTCAAGAAGGGTGCCATAGTGGCCATATTGGAAGTCAGATCTGCACCATTTTCAAGACATCATACATGGTCTATCAGTTAAAACCCCCCAAGTCGATATGACCATTCCATCCAGAAGGAATAGCTGTTACAATTTTCAAGATGACCACCAAGGTGGCCATACTGGTGTGAGCTTTGCATCATTTTCAACTAACCAGATTTTTTAAGAAACTTCAGGTGAAAATTCTATGCTGACAAGACTTTCTTTTCAGAGAAGTAGCAACAAAACAATCTTTTAAGATGGCTGCCACAGTGATCATGCTGGATGTATACTGGATGTCAGACTGGCATCAATTTTCTTAAGGAAAAACCAGACAACATATGAACTCTTTTAGTGAAAACCCAATGCTAATATGACTGAAGGTTTTGATGGAGCAGCTATAACAGGATTTTCAATGTGGTTAAAGTAGTGGTCTTATTCAAGGTCCAAGTGGCACCATTTTGATTTAGGGCCAACTAGGCACTGGAATGAATGTGTGTGTAAAGTTTCGTGGCAATCCTGCAAGTAGTTTAAAAGAAGTATCAATAACAAACTTGTGCTAATGGACAGAAGGATGATGCTTGGACACTGGACGACAGACAAAAGGCTATCTTATAAGCTCTTCAGGTCTATGACCAGATGAACTAAACATTGCAGAGGCAAAATGATTTGTCCATATGGTGTATGTGAATCTTCAGATGGTGACCATAACAATTGCTTACTTTCATCGTGATCCACTAAAAAATATGAGACCTGCTGCAAGCACAAGATCTTGCAAGCCCTGTCATGTGGCAGTGGCATGGGGTAGTCACTGACACAATTAAGTGATCTTGCATACTATACTCTACCTTCCTGAAATCAATAACCAGGATATATACCTTCTCATGCATAACATGTAAAATTTGCAACTTTAATAAGCTGACATATGAACCAATTATCCTGTATTTCTGAACAGGCTATTCTTGTATGCAGCTTTACTTAGTCACATAATTCCCTGATCTAAAAACATCTACCTTTTCCTACAAAAGGTTGCTTGTTCTATGTAATTGTTTGACCTCTGATGACAAGCAAAATTTAGGCCATCAGATCTGATCACATGTCAATAGATTGTCACTTAATTTTGCTAGCCCTCATTTAAAGCAAGTACTCTATACTGCTACCATATGGTTTCAGCAAATTCATGTTTTTCAAAGGGAATTTGCTCTGAGCTAACCCCCAACATAACTGTCCAAGTATTTAAAAAGGGGTGGAAAAGGTCAAAAGAAATTCAGACTAAAATTAGAGTAGCTTCTAAACAGGCATTTTGTGCAATAGCTATCTCAACAATAGGTATATAATGAGCTGGATTTTTCTTTTCTTAAACAAAGTTACTCTCACAAAATTTATAATTTCATTAATGATACTGTATGATCAAATATGGTCCACAGCCATATAAAAAAATATAAGTTCAAAATATGTATTGTTATGCATATATTTTGTGTAACCTTTGGTACAAGACTTTATCTGTATTGTGTGTAATTTTTGTTCATGACTGTAAATTATAATGATCATCTATAAATAAGATAATGTAGAGCAAATTTTTTGTCCATGGGTGTAGATGCTGTTTTAAAAATACTAAGTATAAATAGGTGTTTACAAATTAAATTCAACCAATATATTGAACCTGTTGACATGTTTCAAGTTATTTCCCATTGGATAGGTCAGTCAGGTGGGTTCTTAGAAGAATTAAATTATTTCCCACTGGATGGGCCAGTCAGGTGGGTTCTTTTACAATGTGGGTTATTGCAAAATGTCATGTAGTGAGTAGGAGAAAATTGCATTTTAGGCCCGTATATGTGTATAAAGGACAGAACTTTGCAATTGATTCATTCCTATTTTGTGTTCCTATTTTAGATTCTTATTTCACATCTTCATGTGTTAATATCAGTCTGCCGTTGTGTTTAATGTTGTGTTTAGTTATAATTTGAGAGGAGATATTTGTTTGGATTGTCCACTGGAATTACAAAATGCTCATTGGATTAAAATATAGTTCTGGGACTACTGTGAATTTATTCAAAGGAGTTCTGGACAATGCCATTGTGATATATCATGGCAGACCAATACATTCAAGGATCTGGAATTCATTAGAAATATTCAATTCTTTAGGACTTGTGATAAATTTTTTGGAATTATTTTGGATTTAATTCATAATACTGTAAGTTCCTCTTAAATTTTTATTTATAACTTTCATAATTAAATTATTTATCAAGTTTTACAAACCTTGTTGGTTTTGCTTATTTCAGTTCCTTAATTTATGACCATAGAGTCAGAACAGGTTCCAGTAACCCAGATATTGATAGTATTGTACTGTAAACTAAATCTGACCTCAGTCCATCTAGTCTTTCATCAGTGATCAATGGAAAATGAAATATTGTATAAAAATCAGACTGGATCATAATTTACCCTAACTCTGTTGGACAGCTACTCCAAATATTGCAAATAGCACTGTATCCCTACATTATATATTGAAACTTTGTAATTAATCTGTCCGCTTTTACTTAAGCTAATGATAAAAAGTGTGAGACAAAAGTATCTATTTACTGATGCCATATCACTCTGACTCAAGGATAGAATACTACTGTGATGTACAGACCATATCCAATCCCTACATTTTCGATGCATGGTTGTTGTTATTGTTGTTGTAAGGTTTAACACCATTTTTTAGCACAAGATAGGCTATACATGGCAGCCAGTATTAATGGTGGAGGAAGAATCCGGGAAAACCCCAGAAAGAACCACCAACCCACGAGAAGCTACTGGAAAGCTTTCTCACATACCCACATTGGCCGAATCTGAGACTCGAACCCACGCCAACAGAGGTGAGATGGCAGTGATCAGTAATGGTGATTGCTTTAGACCACTCAGCTACTTGGGGCCCCTTGATGCATGGTAGCTGAGCAAATATCTTAAACATCCACTTTGGCAACACATATATTTCAATGATATACCAAACATATACAGTGCAACCTCGCTATAATGCGCCCTGCAATAACGTGAACTTGAATATAGTGAGGTCTTGGTGTGGCTCCAAAAATTTCATATATTCATTCGCATATGAAAAAATATTTTTTGCTCAAAGTACGTGAAATAGTGTATAAAAAATTTATTATCATTTTGGGGAAGAGATTGTGTATGAATTTGAATATAATACAATTGTGGCATGGTTCCTGAAATTTTAAATACATGTACATGTATTTTTCTCGTACCTGGAAAAATATTTTTTTTTAAATATGAGAAATAGTGTGTAAAATGTTTATTATCATTTTGGGGAAGAGTTCGCATATGAATTCAAATATAATACGATTGTGGTGTGGCTTCTGAAATTTAACAATTTCACCAGGTTTTTGAAGTGTTATGCCAAAATAAACATTATCTGAAATGTTACTTATTGCTGATCCATGAGTAAAGCCAGTAAGTCATCTTTGTGATTGTCTTCAATTAATTCTGTATACAATCATTGCTCAAACAATGGCCGACATGTGTTTCTTCTTTAACTGCATACACAACCAAGCGGCAGACAATGCGGTGGTTGATAAAAGATTCGCACGATTTAATAAACATCAAAAAACAATTGTCGTCAACATGTTTGCTGGGCTTGGTGGTGGCAGTAGAGCACCTAGAAACCAGTTTGAGGTGGCTGGAAACTCAAGATGTGGACAGCGTCAAAATCCTCCAACTCAGAAGCATTCTTGTCTTTGACAGAAGCCAACAGTTCGTGGCAAAGAAGCAGACTCCACTAGACAGATTTTTTAAGAAATGATGAAATTTAAAATTATGGAGTCATCCAACCAGATTGACTTTGCACTTAGTGCAATGATTAGTATAGTAGTTTTCACGTTTCTTTCGATATTCACAAAATCTGAAGTAGAAGTTATATGCACGCTGAAAGCATGTGTTGACTGTTAATTATTCTTGCTGTAGTCGTTCAAACAAATAGGTGTACAAGTGTTAATTATTGAGAATTTACAATGGATAAAGGGACATGGAAACGCATATGAGAAATTTTTAGCAGTATGAAATTTGTACAGACATCATTCATAGACCCTGGAAAGCAATGAACCATACATGTGCTTCGTCTTTCTTAATCTAATTTTGCTGTTAATTTTTCCCATTGAATTCATACACATAATCATCTGTGACAAAATTATTGAATAGTTTAAATATGTATGCAATTTTTGCAATGGAATTATATGTATTATGGATTAACTGCATACCACAATGGTACGATATCAGACGGTAAGTAAATGGTGTTAATGTTCTGTTCATGCTATATATTAGACGTTGAATTCAGACACAATGATCTGTGACAAAATTATTGAATATTTTAAATCTGTGTGCAATATTTCAATGGAATTACATGCATTATGGATGAACTGCATGCCACGACAGCACGATAGTAAACGGTATTGATATCCTATTCATGATATACATTAAACATGAATACACTGTTACATGTAGGCTCGTACAATAATAACAAGAGAAAAGAGTGCAGTCAACAAGCTTTGTATATTTTAACAAAAGTAATTTATTTCCCTAGAAAACAATGTAAAAATTGGAAATAGGACTTACAGTTTGTGAATATAATCCAAAATTTAATCCTAAGAATAAAAAACACAAGCCCTATCACTAAATAGTTCTATTAGAATCCAGGTTCGAATCTCAAAGACGTTCCAATATGGAAGGAGATGACGTCAGATGTGGTCCTTGAACAAATAGCAACAATTCCTCAATTGAATCATAGTTTATGTTTCTGAATAATTCCAGAATAAATTTCCACTGAATTTCTTTCTCCCAGAATTTTAAAAAACAGTACACTCGTTTGGTTTTCTAGAGAATAAATTATTAAATTCCAAAAACAAATGAACTTCAAAAACAATCTGGTTTCAACAATAAAAACCTATCCAGCCTTCAATGTTTCAGAAATACAACTGACTGACGAGCACTCAGGAAGGGTATTATACCCACCCAAATTATCATCCCGTTCTCGCGAGATAGATTACGTGGTCTCTTAACACTTGAACAACGCAATAAGAAAAATGTAATTTGTCACGTAGGAAGAACCCCTATCTACTCTCACTCTGAAATAAATTTAAAAATAAAACATTATTTAATCAGACTAGACGAAATGACCTTGGCAATAGCCAATTGTTTTCGTGTAGTGCTTACACTACCGCGGACCAAGGTGAACTAAAAATATTGCTCATGTAACACGTTTTACGTCTTAGATAAACAGAATTACTGAAAGAAAATATCGAATCCAATGAAAATAATCATTACAATAAAATGTAATGAAACAAAAATAAAATAAAAAGAATTTTAAAACACACAAACAATTTAATTACATATACGTAACAACACGTATATATGCCAATGCGTTGTTCTCTGAAAAAAGTAAAATACTGTAAAACCCTGCATTAACGCGACCCTGCTATTTTTTGGACCCCAATTATCGCTTTACAGTGGGGTTCCACTGTATAAGAACAAGAAGAAGGTTCAAAAATCTTTGGAACATAATAAAAACTACAATTCTGTCTTTATTACAAAAAGAACCTAAGATGAAGAGAGCTGTGGGTAAAAAAGGTTTTCCAGTAGTAATGAAAAAAAAAGCTAAGGAACCTAGAGTGCCACAACAGCCATTACAGCTGAAAAGTCTGAACAACACAAATTTACCTTTCTTTTCTGGAAAAACTGGTAACCATCCTCAACCACCTAAAAAAAAAAACAATAAATACATGAAAGCAAACTTGTCAGGGCACATATCATTTGAAAAACATGATTTCTGACTGCTAAATCCACCAACCTACCCACACACACTCACACCCATACCTACATGGTCACATTTGGAAACACATTTTCAGTTATCTTGGTAAATGAAAAGAGAGGGAAAGACCTTTTTGATATAATATATGCCCTTAACCAATATAAACAATACACAACAACCAGTTGTGCTTAATGGTCATCTAGGAGCATTTTATACAGTTTATTGTCACTGATGCGATAACAAGGTAAGACTGTTCAAGGTAAACAAACACCCTTTTGACAAATATTTAACTGACTCACAATAGCTTGGATAATGTATACAAAGTAGAACCCAATTCATCTGAAGTTAGGTAAATGGAAGAGATGCATGTTGAAGAAAGAAATTTTTATTAATCGCTGCCTTAAATGATGTTTAATACAGCTATTTAGAGATTACTGGTTAGTTTTTGACTAGCAGCAATGTGTCTTTCAAGTTTGTTTTTACTCCTTATATAATACTGGTAGTTCAAATAATGTTGAAGTGTGATTCATTACTAAAGGCAAAATGTCAAAAACAAATAGCTGTGATTCAGTGAAGAATGAGACATTGGCAAAGCAAGCCCAAGAGAATTAAACGCTAGAACTTCTGGTTGATGGAGTTGCGTAACAATGGAAAGCATATTATTCTTTGCACATACTGCAAACACCATATACACATTAAAGACCAACCAATTAATTTTTTGAAGGGGGTGGGGTGGACCTTTCTTTCTAACAAATATATCCTTTTTAATCTCATAATACAAAGAATATAATTATTTTTTCCTACAAATCAGTACAAGAATTTTTTTAAAACTGTTTTGCAGCCAGAATTGTTTTCTTCAAAAAATTCCAAGGTGTCCCCACCCACCCCCCAAAAAATTTAAGTCAGTCCCTTAGTCATCCTGAAGTGTACAATATCTGCTGACATAGTAATAAAATGGGAGAATTCAAGACTGCAGAGCTTAATCCTAAAAGTAACAAACAAATAACACATGCATCACCTTCAAACCCCACACTGAACTACTGACATATGCAAAGACTTCATCTAGTTAAGACTCTACTCCACTGTCCACAGCATTTTCAAGATAGAAACATTCCGAATTTTTTTTAATTATCTGTGTGTTTGTGATTATGTGTGTGTGTCCACATATGTCTATGTGTATGTTGATGAAAAAGACAGTGCTCAGTCTACCAACAATGTTCTACCTGTATCAAATGCTTCTAAGAAAAAAGATACTTTATTTTGTTTTATTCAAATCTGAATTTCCAGACATTTTCTAGAGGCTTACATGAAGAGATAACTTACTCTCAATTACACAAAATAACTTTTTGGTTCACATACAGTGACCCCTTTGGGATCTCAAAACACACTTTTTGAGTCTCAAAAAAGCCCCTAATGCCATCTGGGAAGTTGGCAGCTATGTGAAAGTCATCGTATTTTTTAAAGTTTGGGTCTCACAAACTTATGATGTGGCCAAACATTTCATCCACTGAAATAAATAAAAAACAACATGATGTTTCAACTACAACATTATGGGGGGCATTGGTAGTTGTACATAACTCGGAGAAATGCAAGATTGTCAAACAAGTTTATTTTATTTACCATATAAGCATGTTATTTCTGAACACAGTAAGTTTGTAAGTGAATAATGCTGCCATCCTATATCAAAGAAAGGAATCAGTCTTGTTTCTAGGAAATCCAAATTTAGAGACACACTTGACCATTTCACTGAAAAAAAAATGTGCATCACAAGCCCATACAATAAAGACACACTTAAGCAATTTCATGAAGAGACAATAAACTAACAGAGAGAAACAGAAATGGTTTTTATTTTAATGAGATAATTATTATTTAACAAAAAAAGCACTAACAAGTAAAATCTAAGTTTACCTAATATAGGAAAGATTATCAACATATACTGCAATCTTTTGCCATTATCTTGTAAGTATTAAATCACTTCACAAAAGCAGGCCTACACTTGCTTATAAAAAAAAACAAAGAATTTCAAACATTTCCTAGTTCTAAATTAATAAAGAAATCATTTATGATGGTTTTATCAACTAAATGTATCAGACCCAGATGTTTACACTATTCTTTCATTAATGAAAATATTTATTTCAGTAGCAGTAATACCAAAGAAACATTTTTGTTATGATACTAACTGTGCAACATCTAATGTTATTTATTTCATAACCTATAAAATGTGAGGCATTGAAGAAACCCATCAGCATGTATCCAAATGCATAAATACAGATTTGACATAACCTTACAGATTCATCTTTTTCAGTCATGTCACCACAAACTGTAATGACAGCTTGCATATGTTACAAGATTTTTCATCTATGCCAACTGATATTGTAAATTCAAAAATGGAAAATCTATTAAAAGAAACATTGAAGTCACCATCTAGATATGATCTATACAAAATGTCTAAATTCTAAGATCATGTATTAAATTCATTAATAAGTTCATAATATTTCGTAATTTCTTATTTCCATAGAGTTTTATATATAATGAAAACTGCTTAAATCCAATATACATGAACTGAACTTTTATAATTTTATTAAATATCTGCATAAAACTGATTAATATAAATACAACATTATACAATATAAAAATGCCTATTATTACTTTCTATAGTTCTTTTTGGTTAAATATTCATTTATTATAAAAATGTTCAATAATATCCTTTATTTTAATTTTATGAATTTATGACAATAGTGAAAACTTTGTAAAATCATTCTACAAGGGACATAATTCAACAATAAATTTTGAATTGGAACATATTTTTAGGAAAATATATACTGGATTCGCCATTTGTATATTGGCAGACATATCTAAAAGTTCTAAGTCTAAGATTATTTATAATCATAATTAATTTATAAATAAATAATATTTAATAAATTAGATATATTTAAAGGGAAATAAAAATGTTTATCTCTATTTCTTCATCAATATTAATTTAATGAGAACAAGTCTGTGTATTCATTTTCTGTAAATCAAAGATACACTCCTACTTTGTAGAGATTTTAAGCAATAACTTAGGACTAACCATTTATTTTTTCACACTCATTTAAGTATGAACCAAAGGAATGCTATGCAAAATGTGTGATCAGTGAAGCAGATCATACTTCAATTTACACAGCATTTCTCAGTTCATGCTTCATTAAAAATTAAAAATAAAACTCCTCAATCCTTGTAATTTTAAATCCAAAAGGATAAAAATAAAGTTACATGGTTAAATAGTATGTTAAATAGACCATTCTAAACCTGGTCTAACCATGCATGAATACATGCAAAATAGCAATCAATATCCATAATTTGCATACAGCCAATCAGAATATGGCAACCAACTGTCTTACAGTGTGGTATAAAGTGAACTTCAGTCATTAAAACATTACATGACCAGCCTCCACGGAACTATATAGTGCAAAGTACCCAAACTGAAATCCATGGTGGACATGTATGCATGTGATTAAACTGCAACAACCAGATGTCCAAATTTGGGAGGAGTACCTACTTGACCTAGCTAGTGGGGGTCCTGGGTCGGTGAATGGTCTAAAGTGCCTGCCATTACCAATCACTACCATCTCACCTCTGTCACTGTGGAATTGAGTCTCAGGCTTGGACTATATGAGTATGTGAGAAAGCTTGCCAGTACTTTCCCGTGTATTGGTGGTTCTTCCAATGGTTTTCCCTTAGTTCTTCCTTCACCAGTTATAGTGGCCACCATCTATAGCCTGTTATGTGCTGAAAAATGGCATTAAACTCAAAACAACAACTACAACAACAACCTAGCCAGTGTACAACATTTGCTCTTTTAAAAAGTGGCTTTATTCCTTAACTTTTGCAGTTGACTGGAAATGACATGTAAGTCTCTTAAAAGGATATTTTATCAGAAAGAGAGAGAGGGAAAGTAAGAATCACCATTGTTTATGAATCTTCTGAACATGCGATGTGATTAAATTGTTTGGGTTGATTAAAGCTTAAAGTAAATATCTTTCTGATGCTAAAGCAGAGGTGGGTACTGCTTGTGATCACAATCAATCAATGAAAAATCTTTTCTTAAGCAAAACAAACAAAAAAACAAAAAAACAAACAAACCAGTTGTTATCTATGTTGCTTAAAAAAATGCCAAGCACAAGTCTCTTTGACAAATGCTAAAATGAAGCCACCACATTCAATGCAACTTCATGTGGATGTAAGAGAGAGAGAGAAAGAGAAAGAGAGAGAGACAGAGACAGAGACAGAGACAGAGATTGCAAGGCTGCACACATGAACATAGCATGACTTAGGTTTTTTTAAACATCTTGTTTAGAACTCACCATTTTGATCCACCAAGCTTACATTTAACTTCTCTGCGGTATCCGGGTCTATCCATATTAAATCCCTTCAAAATACACACCTACAATCTCTTAAAATTCCAACACTAGCTTTAGTTTCAGCTCATTTTATGCCCACAAATTTTCAATCACAGACAAGGACAGCTTCCGCTGTTTTCATGGTGAGTATGGCAAAATCCAAGCTATCAAAATCTACAAGTTTTTTTAATTTAAATTTAAACTGCAGCTGAAGACACTGTTAACTTCTTTAAATTTAAATTTTTTGTTTAGGTCCCAATTATTATCAAAATATGGAAATATGCCTATAGGCCTAAAAGCAAAAGCTTATCTAATCACTAGGCAAAATCAACCATGCAGACCTGTTCGTATATCTATGCATTTTGGCCTTACTTGATATAACATTGTTAAAAATGTACCGGTCAGAATGTAACCTGAAAGGACATTTGGAATGTCAGGGCCCACTACTCTCTCTCTCTCTCTCTCTCTCTCTCTCTCTCTCTCATATGCAAACTTTGTATTGGATTCAAGTTTTGGGTTGATATTTTATAAATCTTATAAAGATAAAATTTGTTTGAGTTTTTGTTTGCTTCTAAACTCTTTACCTTCTGCTAACACATATATGCAACGCTAAAAAAAGCCTTGTAACCCCAGAGAAGCATATACAAGCTGCTAATAATACTGTCTCTGTCCTAGCTGGCTCATATGTGCATTTCTGGCCAAGGGTTGGGAAACCCCCGAGACGCATATAAACGTTTCGTATTAAAGCTTTGCATTGGATGAAATCGCAAACATCCAGTCTTTTTAACAATATTTAGCCAGTGATAATAGCTCTTGCATAAAATGATGGAAGTGTTCTATTAGTAGTTGTACAGCATATAAGCGGGAATTTCCACTGGCAACATTTATGTATTCCGATAACGATTCCAATGAAAGTTTTGAAAGATTTGAAATTGATGACATTGCCTTTAATGATCCGATTAAAGACGAACGATCAGACATTAGTATAGGTCCTGTTTTGACATCTGACATTTCAGTTTTATCTAAATCTGAGGATGAAATGAGCGACAATCTTTTCTGGTCAGAACACATGGGAACGTTACATGTGGACGACTTTACAGCTGATTCAGGGCCAACATTTAATTTAGATGAAAATGCAAGGGAGATTGATTTCTTTTTAAAGTTTTATCCCTAAGAAATATTCCAATTGTGCAAAATAGTGGTGAGAAAAGTAGTCTAATATACATTATAAACACAACAGATATCTTGCGGTATATTTTTTATTATGAATATATGAATATAAACATTGATTCCTGAGTATTATATGTACTTGTTGGTGAAAATGAGTGGCACAAAACTTTGGTAAGTGTTTAAAATATTTGTTTTCGTTAAATTACATGGTTTGCATGGGACAAGATTGATACAGAAAATGTAGACAGCATGTGCACTAACTCAAGAAGCTCTCACTCAGGCAGCCATTATGATGCTCTGAGGTTCAGCCTACAAACAGCAACTAGAAGACACGTTGCTTATCAGGCTTAGTAGGCAGGGCATCAAGTACTTGCAGAAGGTAAAGAATTAATTCAAAGCATTATTTCTTATACACAAGAAACATGGTATGACTACAATGTCCTCCTTGTTGATGTAAACCGACATTATGTCCGTGTAGCTGGTGAATATTCTATATATTATTCTATGTGAATGTCTGAAAATGTAGTGCCAGTTGGTGGGGCTAAATTATAGTAATTTCTTTTTTGCATCATATCATAATGAAGAAACAAAATGTAATTATTGTAAATTAATTAGTTGAACTTCACACAGACTGTTGTGCTCTTAATACACATAACTGCAGTTAATCCTTCCGACAAGTATCAGTAACCTTAAATTATTCCCTTTTTACTCACTGTCACAATGAAATATTTTTGTACAGTGGTCCCCCTCTTATACGGCCACCCCTTCTGCACCAGGAAAAATGGCCTTATAAGACGGGTGGCCTTTCCAGAGGGGGACTAAATTTTTTGTGAGAAGTATATGTAATGTACGTAGTAAGAAAGCTACATACTTCAAAACATTTAATATCTTTGTTTAAAAGTAACATTAATTATTAAAAGGTTCTTCTTGTTATAATAGTAGACTCATTTCAACTGATTATACATTAACAGTTCTCATTCTTCGTATAAGCGTGATATGCGAGCAGATATTGTTGTCATGCACATTGTAAAACCATTCAAAAACATCATTTAAATCTTGGTACATACATAATTCTCTTTCCAGTTGCTCAATTTTCCCACTGCTACTGAATAACTTCCTTATTGGTTACGATGTTGTTTATTCGAGTCTTTTCAACATAAAATTGTTTTATTCGAGTCTTTTCTACATAAAATTGTATGGCAAGTCCCCCTCCCCACCTCACCTGATGTCATTGAGTAAAATAACTGACTTTCTTCTAAAATAATACGTCTCCATTTATGTGATGACATGTTAATGTTTGGTAATGATTTATTCAGATGTTGCTAACTGTATGCGATTTAATTACGCAGACGAAACTTTTCTAGAGGGGACTAAATGCCTTCTTTGTAAAGGAAGCGATAAATGTGTTGCCACTTGATTTTTCAGTCTTTGTCTGGTACCCTGTTTTGTTCAAGATTAATTTCTCTGTGCATGTGTTAATGCACAAAATCTACTTTTAGCCTATGCTGACCCTGTTATGATCTTGACAATTACGTATGGTTGTAATCATCAAAGAGAAGAACTCAACAGATGTGTGAAGCCCAAAACTGTCATAACATTGTTGAGCCCATTTCCTGTAAACATTGGCTTTTACAGACAATAATATAATATTAATCTTAGTGTTACATGTACTTTAGTCAACACTTCTTTCAGTAACAGAAACTTGACTTTGGGAGACGTGTCGATGATGGAGATAATCTGGTTATTTATGTCACGATATGAATTATTGGTTCTGGACACATTTGAAATAAAAAGTGGCTGTTTGTGAGGGGTACATTTTACACTTTTGTACTAATATGCTGGCCACTGGTCACGTTAGAGGGGTGGCCGTTCTTGAGGGGTACTTTTGAACACAAACTTGTCGGTGCCAAATGGATTCTGTCCATAAGAAGCGGGCTTATCACTGAAATAAACCTGACCTTGTTTTATATTCCAATTGTAAAAAAAAGTTACATGGTCTAACAGATTTATTTTTCAGATGTCATTGTGTGTAACAATACAATTTAGTTGTATCTGTTTTGGTTTGGTAATTTATGACTCAGTGGCACTATTTAGCACACGTAAATGAAATAAATTGTGTAACCCAGAAACATGCCACAGTAGCCAACCTGGGCTGATCCTAATGTTGGATTCGAACCTGAACTGTCTGGTCACAAGTCCAGCATGCTAACCACTGAGCCACAGAGACTCTTCAATAGTGACAACTTGCCATCACTCATCGATCAGATGAATGCAAATATCTATCTGTCTGCTGTATTTCAGCTTAAATCCTACTTACTAAGAAAGACTCAACTTTCTGTTGGTATGTTGCTGAAAGCAGAATACCAACTGCAATGTGATACACTGTCTTCTACAGTAAAGTTGTTAAGCTTTGATCTTATATTTAGTAAATGAACCAGTCTACTCAAAACTACTGAAATGCTTCAAAACATGCTTTCTCTACTTAAGCTGCTATTACCTACACAGCATACTTCCAATCCTTAACTTGACCGTGCTACTGCTAATCTAGATAAAGCTCTGGAATCACTGGTAGCACATTCCACAAAACAGTAGACCTAAGAAATCATATAAAGTTTGTTTACCTAGGCTCCAATATCCTTGGAACTTTTTGAGAAAAAGAATTTGACCCTGAACGCCTCAATGACAGATATAATACAAATTCTGGATGTACCATACCTACTTGCTTACAAGTGGGGTCAATTTGCAAGCAACATAGATCCTGATAATAATGTTCCAGCAGTTCAGGATCTGTTGTTTGAGTTACTGATTACTCTTAACAAGCAGTAGAGACCCAGATCAGCCAGTGCATTATGCAATGGCAGATCTGGGCCTGTGCAGTTTGCAGTGTGACTCAACTTTTGAGCAAGTATATACAGTATGTTACTGAAATGTCAAGTTTTAAAACTCCAGCCTTAGAATAAACAACCAGTTCAAAAGAAGTTAACTGACAAATGGGGTTTCTTTCACGGAATGTCTTATCATTCCCTCTCAATCACAGCATCAAGAATTAAAGAAAAAAATCAATTCAATCTCTCTTCCAACATAAATGCACACAATATGTATATTGTATAATTTGGATAAATGGGGGGGGGGTTTAATTACTGGAGTTTTTATGTGCTTATTTTGTACATGTGCTAATTGATGGTGAAATGTCACTTACTCCTTTGATAATCCAACCATGAAGCAGACTGTGAGCATACTACTGATTATTGATTAAAAAAGGAAATGTGAAAGATGAAAAATGCAGAATCAGGACATGGTGAAATAAAAAAGGAGTTTTCACTAATTACTTACTTACAAATAATGAGCAAAATTTACCATAAACTTTATCTTTATTTGACACATATACTGGAACTTATTTTAGTTACATACCCCTGTGGGCTCTGGGATGAAGAATAGGCATAATGAACCCTCATGCATGTTGTATGATGTGATTAATACAACCTGCATGATGTATCCCATGATGTCACTCCAGCTGACAAGGTCTTGGACTTTTTAAAAGAGCATAATTTATATACAAAGTCTGAATCTGTCTTTTAAAGTTTTTACCCTTTTTTGCCTTGATCATTGTCCCTGCATGCCTTTTTAGGAATACCCCACATACTCAGTATTACAAAACCACACCTGTACTAATGTACCATTAAACTCCACACACACATGTACATTATTTTTGCTACAAAATGACACCAGAAGGTTAGTGTGCACTTATTTCATGTTCATGCCTATTGCACATATGTAATAAGTAACTATATTTACAGTATCATCTATCAAGGCATTAATAGCTTCTGTTCCAAAGTTTAGCTGATACATAAACCAAGTCATCAAATATGTAAGTATGCTTATGTACCTGGTGTCCTCGAACAATAAGACTGCAGTTGTGCTTCTCCAAAAACTCATCTACAACATCACCCCCAAATGTGAAGGAAACCCCTCGATCATTGTCTCCCCAGCCAGTGATGTCCTAAATAAACACAAGAGATTGGAATATCTCAGTTTAGAATACAAAAAATTCATCAAAGAATTTACAACTTGCATAACTTTTGGCCCCGAGATACAGGGCCTGGCTATGGTACACAAAACACCATCTAGTCATGATAAATATTGAGGCAAAATTTCATGAAAATCTCTCTAACCATTACAAAATTATGGGCCAGACAAGCAAAAATTCGAGGAAGAGACAGACAATTCTATAACATAATACACCTGATTTATGACTGGCATAAAAAAATCCAAAGGAAGAGAAAATGAAATGTACATACAGTAATATGTTAAAGGTGTGCTCACCTCATCTGGATCTGACCACAATAAATCACATACCAGTCCATTATCTGGAACATTGAGTGGTCTCTCCAGATTTTGCAGCTGAAAGAAAGAGTATAAATTACATCTAGCAGTGTGGGATTATTAAAATCATGATTCAATCACATGCACCAGTAAAGGAGAGAGAAATCCCTTGGGGGATCAGATTTAACAGACTGGGAGTTATGGGGATTTGGTAACTTTCCTGCCAATAGAATTTATAATTCAAATGTCGAATTTCTGATTCAACACCTAAAAAAATTTTTTTTATCATTTCTGATTAATAATTGTCCAAAAAATGGTGATCTGAATGGTGTAAAGTCTTACAACAGAATTTTTTGTCTTCAAAAGTTTTTGTCAATGAAACTAGAGGAATGGTGAAAAATTTGATCACATGAATATACCCTAATTTCTCCCACACCCACAGCCCTATCACATGATGGAAATGAGTGTATAATAGTCTCCCTTGAAAACAACTGTGAGACTGATTGCCTTCAACTGCAAATAAAAATGAGCAACAACCCTTACAAATATATTATGACAGCACAATAACTTGTTAATATGCACAACATTATATGACAATTATGGTTATGGTGTTTTACACCATAACCATCAACACATATGCCAAGGCAGGTGGAAAAGAGTGCCTTGCCCAAGGACATACCATGACAGCCAATCTGGGTTCATCTGTTGGTGTCAAATAAACCTCAACTGCTAAGCCACTGAGGGTCTTTATGACTATGGTACCAGTATATACCAAGTATCACTGTATTCCATCAGTTACTGTATTGCATATTACCAAAAGGGCAATAACTCCTACAATAATTATGGGAGTACAGTATTTGGAAAGAAAAGAGAACAACTTTTACAATAATCTTGGGAGTAGTGTGTTTGGTTAATATATAAATCTTGACATAATGAACTTAATAAGTACCAGGTATGACAGCAATCCAACAATACCTGCATGACTAGTTGAGATCACAAGATTTCAACATACATTGCTTCCAGCTGTAACTTTTGATAAAAAGAGTGAAATAAATCTTCAAAAAATGGTGTGGAACAACAAATGGTCCACATAGGGATCTTTTGATGAAATTCATAACGCATGTACAATGTTTCACAGCAATGCAATGAAAACTGCTGGACTAGCTTCATTAACATGCTTTTGTCAAATATTGCATCCAGTTGTAAGACAAATGGACAATAACTCTAACTTTAAAAAAAATGAAAGTCAAGTGATTAGTTGATGTGCCACTCTTCAGGTAAATTGCCATTGTATGTACCATGTATGAAAGAATTCCATCAAGTCTGCAACCCAAGATGAGTTACAAGATTCCATCATATATTGTATCCAGCAGCAATAGTATTCCCAACATTCTGAAAGTAAATCTTCTAGACCTTTTCCAGGAAGAAATTTTTTTTTCAAGTTTCACCTATGACTCTTTACTGAATGTAATCAAAAACATTTAGCATTTTTTTTAAATTCAAAAGCCGTTTCAAATTTGAGACTTTCCCAGAACATCTAATTTGGATACATAACCATGTACTAAGCTATAGAATATATCACTAGAAATATATTTAACTATTTAAAGTCAGATAAATTTGCATGTAACTCATTTTGATTTACACAGTAAAAATGTTAACTTTGTTTGGTTTAACTGCATATTTTGGTATGAAGAAAGTGTTTTAGAAAGGGTTATTTTAAGTCTAACAGAAAGTCATTAAACATAATATACCTTTACATAAAAAGAATGTCTGGCCATGCCCTAGCATCTACTTTCAAAGTAATCTGACTATGGACTGCTTATTTAATGCAATCAATAAAAAAAATGGGCAATGAGGAGACTAATTGCATTTACTAGACTGTGTTATACACTACATCCATCTACAAAAAACAAAAAGGGCAGTAACTCTCTAAGAAAACTCAATGGGTCAAGTGATTTTTTTTCATTTTCCATTCTTCAGGCAATTATCATAATTTGTACCAAATTTCACAGCAAATGAATGAAAAATGACTATCTTTACAAGATCTGTCATACAGTGCATTCAGCTGTGAGACAAAATGGGCATTAACTCAAATAAATATTGCAGGAACAAAGGGGCTTCTCAATATGTGCAGCTTCAGTTCAGTTGATGACAATATTTACCAAGTTTCAAAAGAATCCATCAAAAACTGCATACCAAGTTGCATTCACATGATTGTGTGATGGATTTCTCTTGGATTATAATTAATGTATTTGGTCCTTGGTTCCCAACAACAAATACAAACCAGTTAACTGTTTAAACCCTGATGTTGGCTTTGGGAAATAGGCAATGCTCATATCCCACTTGTTTTCTATCATTAATCCACAGCAATTGCTAGTTTTACAATCTCAATTGGATTAAGAACCACAGAAAATGAACCCCTCTCTCTTCTTCTTTGTGTAAATTTACTAAAATAGTCCATAGATATATTAAATTAATTTCAAAAATATTTTAATTGTTCTTTTCATGTGAGTTTTCTGTTTTTCTATCATTAATTTTCTTTGCATTTCTCATGTTGTCAGGTCAACTTACAAAACAGATAACATTTGCTCTCAAACCTCGTCTCTCTCCAAAATGAAATGGGGGAAAAAGCATGTTAGCAAAGGCAACAAAAGCCTCCCAATTAATCTGGAACAGGATAGTGTTACGATTAATAGTCATGAAACAGGAAGTCATTAATGAAAACAATGAAGCCAAGGTGTTCATCTGGCATCGTCTTGTACATCAACTTGTCTATGAATAAAGATAAAGAATTTATGAAATTAGCTAATTCGACTTACACTCCACATGAGCTTACAGGCCAGAAAATACAGCATTAATAATTACATACTGCTAAGTTATCTTTTTTAAACTTTCTTAAGAGTAACACTATTTTGCCAGAATTTTTACTCTACGAGAGATCTCTAATATATTCCTAAAATCTTAGTAACTATGAAACAAAAGACATTGATAATCTCTGAAATCAAAGTTTTGAGAATACCTGATCCTGCATTCAACTGGATAAGGCGATGCACATAATTTACAATTTGAGATATACTGATAGCCATGTTTCTATCTCATACTCACATGCAAACAAAACCATTTCTCTAAATCAGTGGTTCTCCAACTTTTTTGTGTGGACCATTTGAACATTACTGAGGGTCTTTCCTAATGTTGATTGCACCATAATGCAACCTTTCTGCAGACCACCTGAATGGAATTTGTGGACCACCAGTAGATTGCATACCAGTTTGAGAACTTCTGCTCTAAAACATTTAAGGTCTTTTCAAATTCACTTAATGAAGAAGTCCTAACAAATTTCAAAAGGTAATTTGTAAGAAAATATTGAAGAAATTGCATGTGCTTTGGATGAGCATTTGGTACCAAATGATTCCATATAGGCCTTTTCAAAATGATGCTTATAGGTGGCACATAGGCCTACTATTTCTGCACAGTCAGCATTCAGATTGACAGATAGTGAGAAAGAAAACAATCACTTCCTATCAGATCATGACTTAAGTATGCTTACAGTGATCACAGAGATACTGTAACATCTGCATAGTAATAAATAATAACAGAATAACAATAACAATAAAATGAAAAACCTACGATTAAAATTTATATAATTGATTGTATTTGCCGAAAGTATCAGACACTAAGTTTAAAACCATATTTTAATGAATCCTACATTACACACAGGTAACATACACATATACCCGGTAGCAATTTTTTCTCAAAGGCAAAAAGATGTTTTGACAGGAAAAAGACACCATTTATTATGAAGAGAGAGAGCATGCAGGAAGAAGTATTACCATATGTGTTAAGTTTTTTTTAAATATTATTTATTGTAACTTATATTGCCATTGTAATCTGATGTACAAGAAAAGAGACAAACAGGAAAATTGCAAAATATATAAATGCACAAACAAATGAGAATAAACAAGAGGAAATGAATACGGTTTTTAGGTGTAAATTACATAAAGAACAGATATTACTTTTGAATAATGGTTTAGTGTTTTCATTAGATGGATCATTATAGCAACCATATTTGCTTGCTGCCATTGGCTGCACATAATAAACTTGTAATATAACTGACAAGCAACTAATCTCCCCTAATTAGAGTACCTGAGACAAAAAACTTCATTTTATTTAATCTGAAACATCCGAGTTTTATTTTTTCTGCCATATCATGTATATTATATCGTTGCATATCTTTTGTATAAACTGCAATATAAAATACTGAAAAGATATCATGTGTGGATATGATCTCCATAGAATTACTTTATTCACAGCATTAAACTGGCAAGAATAAACTGCTTTGATGTAATTCAGACAAGCTGTTGCTTACAACTACTCATAGATAAAAGCCTTTCTGTTTTGATGACACTTTCTTACTTGAAAGTACCCAATTCACAATTATTACAAATTTAGTCCTGATCTATTTTTTGAGTATTTTTAACACATGATTTATTTAGATTTGGACACAATGGAAAGTTCAGTGTTGGGATATATGTATAGGGAAAAATGGTTGCCCAAGTTGTGTTACAAGATCTGAAAACATATGGATATTCTGTACACCTTTTCACCACCATTCTTCCTTGGAAATATTTGTTATCTTAAATGCTTCATAAAAATATTTAGCAAATGTACATATTCTCTTCTTATTACTAACAGTTAACTGAATGCACTTATACATGGATGGTACTGTTTAACTAAGTTTACTTGTCAGTAAATACTGCACATGCTAAAAAAGAATGACATTCATTTCATTATCATGGTTGTCACATAGCATACATTATCTTTCACTTCCATCAATTCTATTATTTCCATATCTCCTAGTCTCAATTTAAAAATTATAAGACACTTAATAGTTTTGTCAAATCTCATCTATGTTTACAGTTATGAAAGAACTGAAAAATCTTCAAGGCTAGGCTCTCTTCTGATAAGTTTAGAAACAGTTTATCAGAATTATTTTATTTATTATTACAGGCTAATAAAAGAGCATCTGTAACCCTTTGTTCCAAAATTGGAATAAACTTTGTTCAATTTACAAAATCTGCAAATAACAGTATCTCTGATCTGATGGCATAGCAAATAACATAGAATTAAACATCCATAAATAATGATGTTATAATCAGTTTAGCACACTACAGTCAGTACTACCAAGAAGTTGGGTCTCTTGTCCTATGCATGCACCTTGACTCTGAAAAACTTCCAATATAGTGGAGGTAACACACCTTTTTTGGAAAGGGCTACAAGTTTATGTACATCTGCTGTCCAACTTGATTCAGGTAGCTAGTCACTCTAAGGTATAATCATCTGATTATATATTATAATGTGAGTTATGTCCATTCAAAGGGAAAGGCTTGCAGACCAAACTAAAGTTCATGTTATTAGAATCACAAACTTTTCTTTGTAACAAAAGAACAAGCTGCAAGCCCGTGACTTTCGAGGGAATGTCAATAATAATAATTATAATAATATACATTATTTTATAAGGGTAAGTCAGTAAGTTCTAATTTATTTTACTCCCTACATGTTCTCATGTTTTGTTTTGTATGGTTTAATGCCATTTTTCTGCACATGATAGGCTAAAAATGGTGGCCAATATATTTGGTGGAGGATGAAACAGGAAAGGCACTGGGAAGAACCACCAACCCATGGGAAGTAACTGGTAAGCTTTCTCACATAGTCACACTGGTTGAGCCAAGACTCAAACTCATGTGGGCAGAGATGTGTGAGTTATCTGTAAAGTGAGTGCTTTAAACCAGTCAAAAACCCAGGGCACCTTCAACCCTTCAGGATGAACAAACTATTGTATATAAAAAAAAAATATTGTTAGGTATATGTAATTTAATAGCTTGTGTGTTAGTATTAAATTCTCTTTTATTTTAATTTCATTACGTTATTGTAATGATGACTTTATTCACTGGATTTGACTTTTTTTTGGAAGGTTCAGTTTTCTGTTTTGACCTGATAACAACGTAGTTCGATTGCTACATTTTTATTTTTAGCTAACCTAGTTCTTGACCTGGTTCCGATTTTGTAAACATCAAGTGAAAATGATTGGTCATTACCAAGGTCATGTTCAACCCACGTGTAAGTCTGTTGTAAACAGTTTTATTTTTAAATTTATTTCCAATGTGGGAATCTGATTCTTAGATAGGGCTATTCTAGCCTACGTGCAAATTGGCATTTATTTTACTGTGCTGTTCAAGTTAAGTGACCACATGAGCCATCATGTGATCTAAAATCGCGGGTTAAAACAGGCATTTTCTAGTGGATTTGATCAGTTGTAAATATATACCTTTGGGCTCAAGGTATTTGTCTTGTTGTTGCCATTTGAGTTGATTTTCGTATTTAAAATAATTTATTCACCCTGGAGAATACTCTTCTTCAACAAAATTCTTGGACAAAGACATTCACTAAATTATTTGGAATTCAAAAACCAGAATTATATTTGTGGTGACTCAACAAGGAACTGTTGACACATCAACACAAACTGGTTACAGAGGACGTCATCGCCTTCCATATTGGAACTTCATCAAGATTCGAACTTGGATTCAATTAGAACTTTTTAGTGATGGGACTTATATTTTTGAATTCTAGGATTAATTTTTGGATTATATTCACAAACCTTAAGTCCTATTTCATATTTTTAATTTGTTTTCTAGGGAAATAAATTATTTTGTTAAATTTACAAAGTTTGTTGACTTCACTCTTTTCTTTTGTTACATTTGTATGAGCCTACACATAACAATATAATGATAATACATGCTTGGATACATTAAGTATAAAAGTGTGTATCATACTCATTAACAGAATAAACTGGATTACTCAAATTAAAATATTTAAAACAAAAACTTTCAGGATAAAGATCATACAATTTTGATTTGAAGACATTTAGATTTGGTTCTGATGCAATGGTTTTGAGAATACTCCAAATAACAGAATCAGAGTAAGCAAATGATTTTTTTTTTTGGATGATTTCATTTTGGCAGTAGTGTTCTGCAATTTTCAATTGTGATCAATCTCATTTTAGGTGTTATTCTTGTTCAATACTTAAAATTTAAGATACCATGCAAATATTATGGATAAAGTTCATTCATTACTTTCAACACTAACAGTCTTGTAGTAGGCTAACCTGTATTCCATTTTCAACTATTTCAATTCAAAGAATAAAATGTGTAACAGTGTAACAAATGGTAAAATAACTGTTCTGAGCTAAAAGGACACTTAATAAATGGAACACCTGTTGTAGAACTTCTGTGGAATAGTTTTGCACCTAGAATTCCAAGGGAAGGTGAATTTGCGTCACCATATCTTCCAAAATCTAGGGATGCAAAACGTTTCAAAGAGACAAAGAAGAATATGATAAAATGGTTGAGGCACTAGAAAAGGTCCTGCCATCTTAACTGCACCATCTGCTCTGCACTATTATCTTGTCAGTGGACACTTACATAATTATAATAAAATCTGTATAACTACTCACATAACCTTTAAAACATTATTCTCTTTCAGATTTAAATATCTGGTCTACATGGATGAGCTGCACTAAAGAATTTTCTGTTCTGGACCTTGATCTCATTTAACTTAAGTCTTCATCCATTATCTACCCATGTTTTATACAATAATAACTATTTCCTCTTGATTATTTTCCTATTTAATAATATATAAAAGTAATTGCTGAATCGTACATTTCTGCAAGTTTCTTTCTTGAGAATATGACTTCCCTTTTGTCAATAGTTCACAGGGTCAAGATTCAGGGGACACAGAACCAAAAACTTGGACAAAACCTATGATCTTGCACTCTAGGTGCAATACTAAAAGCCTGTGTGTGTGTTTGTGTGAGTGTGTGTGCGTGTGATGCATTTATATAGTGAGTTTTAGAAACTAGGTCTTTTGGATTGATGGTTTTAACAGCATATGGCAGGCCAGGCATTGGTCTAAAAATCAAGCAACCAAAATGTCACAAAAATTTATGTAAAAAAATCAACAATTTATTATTTTGGCCAAACATATCGGAATCCAAAATGTGTAATACCGTATTTACCGTATATGTTGGAACACCGTATTTGTTGGGACACCATAAATTAATTTTAAAAGTAATTTTTTTTATGTCCTGTACATTCTGGGACACATTGTTTTTTTTAGAGTCATAAGTTGTGGGACACCTTTTAAATCATTTGAAAATTACATGCCAAAAAATGCACTCCAACTGAAATTTTATTTTTAAAAACATAAAACTGTGTACTTGATATAACTCTTTTAATTCACTTCAGAAGCATCTCATCAACATAACCCTTCTCCTGCACACATACGATCCATTCCTTTGGTGCATGAATATTTTTTTTAGCTTTCTCATACTGTGAAAAATTGTTAGAGGCAACACATCACCTGAAGCAGAAACTGCACCAGTCTAATTCTCACACTTTTGACCCCCATCTTATCGTCAGTCTGTCCAGGAATGCAATTAAAGTTCACTAGAATTTCATCCATGTGAATGATCATATTGTCGGCAAAATCATCTGCTTCTCTTCTGACCGTCATGAATTCATCACATGATTTTATTTTCTCCAAATCTTCTGGGTGACACTGGGTCATCGATGTCCGTGCACAAAGAACTATATTGTGTCACTTTAAAAAAATTGTTCCACTGTTTCAATTTATTTTCGAAATTACCGTGAATACCGGTGAAAAGGAACCAAAGTTAGCTTCCATATCTCGACCGTCTTTGTATATTAAAAAAAAAAAATCGGCACACTTAAAAGAATCCATAGTCGGCTTCCAAGGTCATGCTTTGCAATAAAATAATCTGTATATTGATATCCTTTCAAAGAAAAACGGCTTCAGAGTATCCGAAGTCGACTTCCGAGGTCAGCTTGCTTTGTAATAAAAAAAACTTTTGTCTCTGATGTCCTGTCGGTAAGTTCAAAGAAGGAGTTTACTGCTCACTGCCAGTTGTGTTTATTCATCGAGCTTCTATCTGCTTGGCATCTGTAGTTATAATTAGTACAAAGGAGCATTGATGTCTGCAGGTAAATAGTAATGATACTTTTGTAATCCGTGCTGGCGAAAAGATTCTCACTTGTGTTACGTGTAGGCTCGTACAATAATAACAAGAAAAGAGCGAAGACAACAAGCTTTGTATATTTTAAGAAAATAATTTATTTCCCTAGAAAACAATGTAAAAATTGGAAAATAGGACTTACGGTTTGTGAATATAATCCAAAATTTAATCCTAAGAATGAAAATTACAAGTCCTATCACTAAATAGTTCTATTAGAATCCAGGTTCGAATCTCGACAACGTACCAAAATGGAAGGCAATGACGTCAGCTGTGGTCCTTCTACAAATATCAACAATTCCTCAACTGAATCACAGTTTATGTTTCCAAATAATTCCAGAATAAATTTCCACTGAATTTCTTTCTCCCAGAATTTATAAAACAGTACACTCGTTTGGTTTTCTTGAGAATAAATTATTTAAATTCCAAACACAAAAGAATTTCAAAAACAATCTGGTTTCAACAATAAAATAACCTATCCGGCCGTCTAGGTATCAAGAATACAACTGACTGACGAGCGCTCAGAAAGGGTTATATATTCACCTGAATTATCATCCCATTCTCGCGAGACAAACTACGAGGTCTCCTAACACTTGAAACACGCAATAAGATATTTGCCAAATTGCACGTAGCCCTATCTAAGAACTAGACTATCACTCTAAAATAAATTTAAAAATAACACATTGTTTATCCAGATTAACAAGTAGGCCGAAAAGGACCTTGAAAACAGCCAATCGTATTAGCGTAGCACTTACACTACCACGGACCAAGGTAAACTAAAAATATTACTAATGTAATACGTTTTACGCCTTAGATAAACAGAATTACTGAGAAAAAAAAATTGAATCCCTGCAATAATCATCACAATAAAATGTAATGAAACAAAAATAAAATAAAAAGAATTTTAAAACTAACACACAAGCAATTTAATTACATATACGTAATACTTGCACTCAAGTGAATGTGTTTTCAAATAATGATTTTTATTTGTGAGATACTGTCATACAGTAGACCTGGATATAATTCAATCCTGATTATTTTGCACCTAACACCATGTCATGCGTGAATAGCAGTTGTCTTCAATATCAGTTGATTATTTCCCTCTTGTCTGCGAAATCATCTGTTCTCTTCTGGCCTGCATGAATTCATCAAATGATTTTATTTTCTCCAAATATTCTGGGTGACATTGGGTCATGGACATCTGTGCACGAAGCACTATACTGTGTCACTTAAAAATTTGTTCCATTGCTTCAATTTATTTTCAAAATTCCTGTGAAATACGGGTGAAAAGGAACCAAAGTTTGTTTTCATATCTCGGCCATCTTTGTATATTCAAAAACAAAAAACTGACACACTTAAAAGAATCCATAGTCGGTGTCCAATGTCAGCTTGCTTTGCAATAAAATAACATTTGTATTGATATCCTTCAAAAAAAGAAAGTAACCAAAGTTGGCTTACGAGGTTGGCTTGCTTTGTAATAAAAATAGCCTTTGTCTCTGATGTCCTGTCGGTAAGTTCAGAGGAGGAGTTTACTGCTTGTTGCCAGTTTTGTTTATTCACCACCAGGGCTTCTGTCTGCTTGGCACCTGTAGTTATAATTAATACAAAGGAGCATTGATGTCTGAGGGTATATAGTAATGATACTTTTTTAACCCGTGCTAGCGGAAAGATTGTCACTTACACTCAAGTGAATGAGTTTTCAAATAACGAGTTGTGTGTGTGTGTGTGTGTGTGTGTGTGTGTGTGTGTGTGTGTGTGTGTGTGTGTGTGTGTGTGTGTGTGTGTGTGTGTGTGTGTGTGTGTTGAACATTCTAAGCTTTAATGATTTTTCAGTCATATCGCTACAATGTCTGCAGTGTGGCAGTTTATAGTGATGTCTAGCACTGGGGCATCATGCGGCAGACATGTAGCATGATGTCCCACCCAGTCACATTACTCTGACACCATGCTGACCAGTCCTAACACTAACCTCTTAATGCTGAGCACCAAGCAAGGCAGCTGTTAGTACCATTTTTGTAAGTCTTTGGTATGACTCAGCTGGGGATCGAACCCATGACCTCCCGCATCCAAAGCGGATGCTCTAACCACTAGGCCACCGGAGCGGTCGATTTTTATTTGTGAGATACTGTCATACAGTAGACCTAGATATAATTCAATCTTGATTATTTTGCACCTAACACCAAGTCATGCATGAATGACAGTTGTCTTCAAGATATCGCTTGATTATTTCCCTCTTGTTTGCAATTTTGTTGGATCCAGTTTTCAGCTGGATAACATATTCAAACCTCTGAGCACAATTTGTTTCTCAATGTTCATGTCAATGAACAACTTGGCCTGTGTTATCAGACATAAGTGATACACGCTACAGTATGTAAGCCTACACTACATATATGGATTTCGTGGATATATTTTATTCATTAATGCTTATGCTGAAAAAAGGAATAAATGATAATAATACAAGGTTAGTTTCTTTCTTTTTATTATACAATAAGCATGTTGTTTATCTATTTTATTGCAATGTGCATTGGGGGGGGAGCACAAATGCAATACAAATTTATTTCGTTTCTTAAGTCTTGGGACATATGACCTAGGTGAAAAAAAGTTTCACCTTAAGTTCTGGGACAGGAAAAAAATATTTATTTTATTGTGTCCCAATATATTTGGTAAATACGGTAATATATCAGTAGGACACAGACACTGATAAAGCATTGATATCATGATTAAGCAAAACATCCCAAGTTTTGGGCTGCTCTTCTTTATGGTAAGAAAGTCTGAGCAGAGCTATTGCCAAGGGCAATAAAAGGCTATACATGACACAGGACTGGCAATTTACCTGCTCAAAACTGACAAGATCTGGGGACAGTCCACCATGCATTGCAAAAATTGTGCCCTCAACTAATGCAGCTGAAATGATAAAATGGTGGGAAAGATGAATTAGCTGGATGTTCTAAAACATACAAGAAGCAATTAATTTTGCACACTAAAACCAGCTCGTACATACCTTTAAAAAACAAAGCTACTGTCAAAATTATTAAATGAATACCAACCTTTGAATTTACCAATACTTTCATAACATGTAAGTCTTTGCAACTTGTGATACCCATGTTTTGAAGTTCTAGGTTGTGCTAAAATCTCATAATAGAAATGTCAGGAATAACAATCATAAGTGTGAAACTTTGAAAACTTTTCTTCAACTTATCCCTTATTGCATTTCCGAAACAAATAAAAAGTTCATCATTGCTTTAATGCCAAGAATTTATTTACAATAAATAATAATCTATATCCATGTACCATTTTTTTTCTAAATCAGTGCAGCTACGTATGCAGTTAAAAATGAGTGGAATTAAACAATTAAAAATATGACATATCTTAACTAATAATGTGTATAGAATGTAATTTTTCACCTTAGCCATAAATACTGGGAAATAAACATCAATGAAATAAAATTCCTTTCTTTCATTCCAATATTTAAATAAGAAATTCAATTTAAGTGTAATTTTACTTACTAACTGGTAAACAATTGAAACAATCTGTAAAAGTTTTCCATAACTTAATGTTGTATCGTCTCTTACATTCATCATAAAATCCATATATCCTGAAAGATAATTATAAAAAATGATCAAGTTAAATGTTAACCAAACAGAAATAGCTTTTAAAATGTTAAACATATATAATATGCAGTCTATTCACTTATAAGTCGAATCCAACTCAAAACTGCAAAGACCCAGATCTGCCAGCATATAATGCATTGGCAATCTGGAGCTATGCAGTTTGTTTGGAGTAATCTGTAGAACAAACAACAAACACACTGGTCTGCCATTGCATTATGGCAGATCAGGGTCTATGTTGTTAGCAATTGGACCAAATTTATAAGTATGGTACCTTAGTAACCAATTCCTTATTCTTCTGCAGACTTGTGTTTTCACTTTTATACAATATTATATTGAAACAACTTACCATATAATGTGTAATTTTTGGTACATTTTTCATACGTTGTTAATTCAATATCAATCAAGATAATTTATAAGCAAGTGCAGCATGTGTTTGACTGAGTGAATAGTGATTAAGAAATTTCTCAACTCCTTGTGATTATACTGCCCTTAGTTAAGTTATAAAAGTCTATCCCATCTGTATATGGATCCCTTTGAGAAAAATTCAAGCAGATTAAAGATTTGATTAGGGCTTTCATCAACCTAATAGGTATGCCAATGCCTTGAACTTTATTCTTTTTTTGTAACACATCACAACATGTGCCAAATCATTTCTATATTCACACAAACACATAGTTCCCCTGTGAAATAGTGAAAATTGACAAGTCTGCCACTTTAATGCAAGTCCTGCTGCCACATTGACAACAGAACACTCTGTAAACAGACATTGCAAAAAATGACAATGCACAGAGATAGATTTGAAAATGGATCTAAATTTTATCACAAACCTCCTCCAAGCCAAATAACCGTTCTATGGAGAAACCTTTATTCAAATACCTCACAAGTGCCCACTAAGCGACAGAAATGACATATCACTCACGGAGCTCAGGTCTGTCCCACAGACCCGTGATAGCTGCAATAAAACTTAAACTTACTGAACTTAAAAGTTTCAGCCCACAACCCCGGCCGCTTGTAGCCAAGTACTGATTTTGAAAAATAAAAAGCATCAAGGATATAAAAAATGTACAAAATTTACTGATTTCAATCACTGATTTATAATTTCTAACAAATTAATCATTTATAGCTGTAGGCCAAAGTTGAGTGTCTAAACTTTGCATTGACCCAAGGTACACTGATCAATAAAGTTAATATAAAATGCACTGAAATTTATCTATTGTTACATAAACAAATTCTTTGTCCATATTGACAAACCATTTTAATAGTGCATTGTTATATCATAATCCACTTATGTTGACATCTAGCATGAGTACTGTATGTTTTGAGATATCCGCTTTTTTTCAAATTTACATTTCTGGTAGCAGAGATCAACCAGACGAGGCATAATCTCATAATCTATCTTCGTCGGATTTTCAGCCACTCGCTAGTAATTAATATATTTACATAGACTGACATTTGTATGTGGATGATAAGTAAAATTCCTCTTTTTTCACTCAGAATTAAATCCTTCAGAACATTCATGTTTTCTGTAGTAATCCCTGTCATCAGACCAAAACACCTGCGTCTCTATTGTCGATTGACCCTTTCTTTAAATTTCTGACACATGCGTGGAAGGCAGCATCACTCCACGACCATAAATGTAAAAAAAAAAAAAGCTCTCACTTGTCTATTCAATAGGCAGGGAGGAACAGTACAACTGACCATAAGACGGCCAATTCATTTTTTTTTTAAAATGTACCCAGTTAAAATAGTAGCTGAAATTTCAAAGAAAACATTACCTTTGAAGCACCGATTGTTATGAAAACATACTAAGCAAATGGAAACAAAATCAGTCTCAATCATGCAATACAATTTTTTGACATTGCCGCCACAATATGAAACGGGCATTTCTTTGGTTCTCCAAAGCTGTCCTTTAGCGGTGACTTCAATAACGCATGCACCCTTCATCAAAGAAAGCCGACTACAAACTTCAATAAAAACAAAGAACCTTTCTTCAAAGGAAGCCATTACCGAACTTAAATAAAAGCAATGAAATCTGATGGATTGTTTCATTTTCCAACGTGACTGGAACATTTTTACTGTGCCGTGAAAGTTTCCTTTTTACAGGAAAAAAGTTTATGCTTACAAACTCTACCGACGGCGCTTAAAATGTAAACTTTTACCGACTTCGGACGTACTGAAAAGTAAATGTGCTTCATCATTCGTTATGTGATTGTGCTATTTTTTTCCCACTGAATTCAGACCTATATGACCTGTGATAAAATTACTGAATATTTTAAATCTGTGTGTGCATATTTTCAACGGAATTACTTGTATTGTGGATTCAATGTATGTGACATGATTCGCGGGTGAGTACACGATGTTGATACTTTAATCATTGCTATGCATTAGACATGTATATATAAACAGTATACACGTATATGTGCCAATGCATGGTTCTCTGAATAAAGTAAAATATTATATATGCCTTCTCTGTTTTCACTACATGTGTATTTCTCATTTAATATGCATCGATTTAAGACGAAAACTGTGCCAACGAAGCACGTATTTTTGCACCCGCATTTATTACCTACCCCCCCCTGCACATTTTTTCGGGTACATGCATCATTTTCTTCTGCTAATCGACCTGGTTGCTTATAACACGGTTCGGTCTATAACACGGTCGGGTTCTATGGCTCCCAACTACCGTGTTATAGCGGGGTCACACTGTATTACTGTGCAAGTAATAAAAAGTACCTTAAATTACCTTACTCATTTACAAATGAAAGACAGCAAGGCAACCAAGCAAGATGAGTAAATAAAAAGCTTTGTTTCACAGAAATGGTTCATGATGGAGATGTGAGTTCCAGAGTCTGTAGTGAACGTACAATTCCTGAATTGGAATTCATAGATTTCCTCAAGGATGAGAAAAAGTTTTACTATTACTTGCAATGAAATCTTGGCATCAATATTTTACTAACAGAATATTCTTAAAAAATCATATTTTTACATTGACTGTTGTTTCATGAATACATGTCTGTAGTTTTTAAAAAAAAGAAATCTTGTTTTGTTGTGAATCAACAACAACAAAAAGCATTTATGTAATACACAATTTTTTTTGGAGTAATGTTGTTGCCGATCTTTCAGATGTTGGGTATATTGAAAAAAAAGGTAATTTATACAAAAAAAAGCAAACAACTTTGTCCAAAAAACCCCAACTTTACTGACAAAGCTCTGTTACACCACTCCACCTCCATTTTTCTTGATGTAACTTTGGAAATACCATCCCTTCTTAACTTTTTCAGTTCCCTCATTAACTCACGCCCTTGCTTATAGTACAGGTGCAGTCTATGTTTTCTGTACCCTGCCGTGTGTGACTTGTCGAAGGAGAGGTGTATGGGGATAACAAGATGAAAATATACCCTCATTACATACATTGCATATCTGAATCTATTCCAATCAAACACTTAAATTTCTTTCATTTTTTATCTTTGTTAGCAACAAAGATGATATACATCAAAATGGTTATATGTACATGTGTAATGATAAACAAATGCATGCACAGGTAAAATGCTTTTCTACAAAAAAAGAGGAACAGTAATTAATGGAATGGTATTTAAAGTTGCAATCTGACTGCTCATTATCTGTGTGCTTACTGTTTCTAGGCTTAAAGCTAAATCTAACAGGTTGCAATAAGAAATGAAATACCTGTTGATTGAAGCACACTCATGATTTCCACGGAGAAGGAAGATGTTCTCTGGGTACTTAATCTTATATGCAAGCAACAAGCATATACACTCCAGGGATCTCTTTCCTCTGAAAGAAAGTACAGAATGTTTGCAAAGCCTAAGATTTGAAACTAGTTTTTGTACACACACTGAAAACATATATTTATCCTACAGCTGACTATCCATTGTTCTGTCAGTCTGTGATGAAATAGTAGAGCTGGGTAACACAAAAAATTTTGTACAATGAAATATTAGAGCTGGGTAACACAAAAAATTTTGTACAGCTGTATTTCTGAACATACCGCAACATGTACCATGGTATACCACACTTATATTAGGGGCCAACAATTCCTTTCTCTAAGGCAGGGACCTGGGATGTTTAGTTTTTGTTTTCACATCTCCTGCTCTCAAATAGCTAGAAAATATCGTTCGGATTAAAGCAAAATAACAACATATTATATCCATTTATTATTTGGAAATAAAAATAGGAAGTGTTGAAACTGCAGCCTACAATATACTAGCTACACTGTTGACATAATAGGTAGTGAAACTCTGAATGGGATGCCAACACCGGAGACAAGATCTTTAGCTGAGAGAGCAAGAAAACATAAAGCATGCTGATTCAACAAAAGAGAAAATATTTAGTTGATGAAAGAAATTATGCAAATTCACACAGAAAACAACTGCTCTCCTGCAAATCTTAAGATAGTCCTTGGTCTTACAAACGAACACATGTACTTAACACACAAACATTAACAAATGCTAATAAAAATAATGAGAAAATGACATTAAAACCAGTAATACAAAGCACCTCTACTGAATATCCTCTCAAACTGCTACACAGAAATTCACTAAAGTTTGTAACTATGTTACCCTGCAAAGAGGGTGTCACCCTTGGCTATCAACCCTGGGGTCTCTGGGAGGAGGGTCAAAGCTCAGATCATATACAAACATTTTAATTACAATGACAATTTGAAATATTTTCCAACCATGATGATCCCTGGGTCACTGCCTGGGGGTGGGACAATTAAAAAAAACATTGGTGGGATTTGCAATGGTGATCTAATGCAGATGCTCTTGTTTATCTTAGAGGAGACCAGAAATAAAAACTTTTCCTTTTATGTATGTAATTCTCTACAAATTTTAATTTGACAGTAATGTTTATAAATTAAATATCGTAGGCTGGTAGTTATTATATCGTGAGGAAGATGCCACGATTGCGTAAATTGCGGAGTTTTTCTGAGTTTTGATGAGACAACAGATCACGTGGTCTGGTGACACAATACTAGCCAGTCCTCGAATACAAACAGAAACATGGCAAGCAAGAAAGACAGGAGGAGACCACATTTGGGTTGCACATTCAAAACTTTAACCTGCTTCTGAGATATGCTCATAACTATATCTGTTGAATTGTGTGTTAACAATGTGTTTAAGACCTGAAAGCAGAAAAGTACAACACGAAGGTGCTCGTATTTCATATTTTGGAATTCAAAAAAAGCAATGTAATTTTAAAATAAATACTTATACATTGTGTGCTGGGCAAAAATGTGACAAGAATTAAGTGATGGTGCCCAATGTAAAAATTAAAAATTTACCATAATGCAATAAATTCATTTAAGAAGGATGAGGTTCAATCGTATTATATGTAACTTATATATTCATTACACACACACACACACACACACACACCTAAGGACTAATATCTTGAAAATATAAATCCAACACTGAATCACTGAAAGATAATACTGAATTCTGGCCGAAGAAACTAGAACAGGGACTGACTTGTGTGTGAAACAATATCCATTACTGGGGAGGTGTAAAAGGCATTGGGAATGGTTTTCATTAGTCGTAACTTAAACATTAGTTTTTTAAAACAAAAAAAAAAACCTACAAATAAATCTGCAAAGCAGAAATCATAAGTAATTAATTCAAACATTAAGACGCTTCCTTTGATTCAATTAGTGTATTTTACAGGCAGGCTACAGTTAGCGTATTGATGTTGTTGTTGTTGTTGTTGTTGTAGGGCTTAACGCCATTTTTCAGCACACAATAGGCTATACATGGCGGCCAGTATTAATGGTGGAGGAAGAACCCGGGAAAACCCCGGAGAGAACCAGTGACCCATGAGAAGCTACTGGCAAGCTTTCTCACATATTCACATTGGCCGAATCCTAGACTCGAACCCACGCAGACAGAGGTGAGATGGCAGTGATCCGTAACGGACAGTGCTTTAGACCACTCGGACACTCGGGACCTCAGTTAGCGTATTGACAAATCTGATAATATATACATGTCTGGTATAATAGTTTATGTACTGTACTGTTCAGTGCTCAAAAAACTTTTTTTTTAGGCACAGGCCCCAGGTTGGTGACTCAAATAAACTCACAAGCCCTGACTGAAATTCCACAAGCTCAGACAGTTCATACCTGTCAACTCTCAAGCTGGGAGAAAAACCTCCCAATTTTTGGGGTATTTCCACACCTACCTCCCGATCTCATGGTATCTCCAGATTTTTCACAGAGAACTCCCGATTATTACATTATGTCTATCAATTTTCATTCTCAGAAAAAAAACCCAAACCATACATAAACAGATATAACGTATGCAATCCACAGATGCCATATTCTATTTTATCACTTGTAAATAATGTAGTGACAAAATCAGTGCTGGATTTAGATATAAGCTAAACAAGCTCCACCTTAGGGCCTCACAGTCTGAACTCACAGTCTGAAGGGGCCTCTCAAATTTATTTTATACCAAATAGGGCCTCTACAGCTTCCCATAGCGTACAGCTTTGCTATGTCTAAATCCCGCACTGGACGAAATAATTAATATCACACGATAGTTTTTTTCTTCAGTAAAAAGAATGTTAAGATTAAACATTATTCATGTAAATTTCAGATTTTTTTTAAACCACTACAACAGTACTATAGTAAAGAAAAATTAAAAGAATAAAACTGTCACCAATTAGCTCAAATCCCATGAATGATCACTGTGAATGCTGTGTAATTTTCTCTGCAAACAAAATCGCATCTCCATTTCCGCCAAAGAAACTCGGCCAGTTAACACCTGACATTCCTCTACCATATATGTAAAGTTTAATTACCATGATTCAATTAAAAGAAGGAACAAAACAAAATATATCATGCAATATATGTGCCCCCAAAGAACTAATTCAGAATAAATATTTTATTCAGTAAACAGTGTTACATGCCGTAAGACTTAAACCTAAGGAAATAAAGTGGGACATAAAACGTGGGAAAAACAGTTGCCACATGTATGGTAACTTGTGACTGCAGATTTGAACTGTTAAAATGAAGTCCTAGGCATCATAGGTTACAACAAAATTGGGCATAGTTTATTTGCCAATCAATTGCTTGTGCTTACATAAACACACTGTCGAACATGGTTTCTTTGAAGTATGTCCGAAGGGCAGTCCTTTTCGCAAGATAAATGCAAGGAAAAGGAATAACTATTAGTCACACTGGCTTTATTGCTTGTGTACTTAAGTCAAAACTTTACCTATTTTGCAGTTTAGCCACAGCTGACCAGAATATGAAAAAAGGGGCTTGTCCTGGCGGATAATAAGGTATACAGGGAGAAATGGCGCGTCCCATGGGCTCGCACATTGGGGCAAGAGGGTGGGGTCAATAGTCACCTTCCCCCAATTTCTATTGTCAGCCAGTTAATGTGAAACTTTGATTTTATACTGGACCTCTTTTCTTTTAATCACTGCTATTTAAATGCCCAAGGGATAGTTTTATATCAGTTCCAATAATTACAGATTACCGTTTATACATACTATATGCAACAGGCATAGACTGAAAGTTTTTTGTTGTTTTTCTTTTAAATTTTTTTAAAAAAATTTTAAGCTTACTGAAAATTGTGTTTTCTCAAAACACGACCATGTCAGGGGTTTAGAATCTTATTTATAGCAAAGCTTCCATTTGATTAAAATGAGATCTCAATTTCACCTAGGACAGTGGTGATTTGATTTAGATATGCATGTTAAGGCATGTATGTCAACATCTTGAAAATACATTTACTCATTTCTTCGGGCAAACAATATTTTTTTTTGACAAGCCCAACAGGCACCTCATTTTGAATACAAGATGGGCCCAAACTAAAATTAGAGGGGCCCCCGGTGTTGGGCTATCAGATTTTTTAGCACTGCTGGTGTAGATAAAAGATCTGTGAATTGATTGTTGCATTTTGTGGTCACTTACTCGGCCTTCTGCCTATTTTCATAATTCAAACGTTTAATACTTTTCCCAGGATTTAAAATATCCAACGGTATGTCTGGAACAGTGCCAACTTTTAGTCTAGGCATTTGTGTATCCTAGAGCTGCCAATTTTTCAGGATCCCTCTTGTAACATTCCTTTGAGAAATGTAATGAGCACAGAGTGCTGTATGGTGTTGCTTTGAAATCGACTCACTTGCAATAATGTATTCATACTTTATGTCTTTATCTTTTGGAAAAGAAAAAATGTTGTCCACAGCCTTTTATGTCACATCATGAAAGTAACAGAATAGGCATGGAAATTTTGCATACAAGGTCACGAAAATTCAGCTTCTTGAAGATATGCCAATATTTAAATACTGGCATTATGGTCACAGATGATACTTCAGAATAAGGTTTTCTTCTATAGTGCTTTTATTATTATTCTATACTTCCACTGATTTCTGGTCTCCTTTAACGCTACAAAAACAGAGAGTCCCTCTTAGGAACTGATAGAAACTGATCATCCACTGTCTGAAAAGAATTTCCAGAAATTCAAAACAGGACCAATTCTTCAACTGATGAGTGTTGAAACCATCTCTGAGGGGGCGCTCATCAGTTATTATGTACTTTTGAGAGTGACATATATAAGGTGAAGTTGTCTGCATTTAAAACATGCACAGTGGAGAGAATGTTGGCATGCCTCTATGCTGCTTTGATGTAATGTGGCTGACAGTTGTTTGAATATTGTACTTTTGGAAATTGTAAATGATCTTAGCACACTGCTAACTAAAATGACTGCTCCCTTGTGCTCCAAAAATCGGCCTGAATTTGTCTAAAGTACACTATCCTTAGCAGCTATTAAAATAGGGAAAATGAATTTTGCCAGACTAGACAATACCAGCTTCTGAAAGTGCAATGAAAGAATTACCAAATATATAAAATGTACAAAAAGTTATTGGCTCTTTTTTTTTTTACAATTTACCTCTGAAGTTCAGGAAGTGAAAATGACCAAGTGGAGCTAGCACTTTTTTTGAAAGGTACACATCTGGAGCAAGGCCAAGCTATATACTCTATAACCCATATTACACCCATCAATCATACACCAAAATAAAGGGAATTGAAGGTTCTTTGAACAATACCTAAGATATACAAGGTCTTTTTTAAATAGCCAGTATAACTATTGAGGAAACCCAGGGGAATTCTTTTTCTTTAAAATTCTAACCCTATGCAAAATACAAAACTCTAGAGCGCCACCTGATATCCTGAAGATTTTCAAATTAGACAGTGTGGCAGCCATAATGGATGTAAGATAGCACTGTTTTCATTTAGGACCCACTAGACATCATAAAAAGTCTTTCAGTGATAACCCAATGTTGATATAACCATCCACTCAGGCCGTATTAGTGATAAGATTTTCAATATGTATATTGTGGTAGTCATATCTGAGGTCCGATGGGCACCATTTTCTTTCAGGGCCAGCTAGATACTATAATTAGACTTCTGTAAAAACCCATGTCAATATCACTTTCCATTTCAATTAGAAAGAGTAGCAATACAAGATTTTCCAGACAACTGCCACCATGGCCATACTGGATGCCAGACTAGAAAAATTTTAATTTAGTACCAACTACACATTGTAAGAAGTCTTCTGTTGCAAACCCAATGTTGATTCCTCCATCTTTGAAGCCATAATGGATAGCAGACTGGCACAATTGTTTGTCAAGACCAACTAAATATCACAAGAAGCGTTCAGGTGAAAACCCCATGCTGATATGACTTTTCATTCTGGAGGAGGGGCAATAACAAGGCTTAAAAGATGGCTGTTGTAGTGGCTATTTTGGATGCCAGATTGGCACCATCTTTATTCTGGCCCAACAAGACATCATAATAAGTTTTCTCAGTGAAAACCCCATACCAATATGACTTTTTTTTCACAAGGAGTAGCAATAACAAAATTTTCAATATGGCTGCTATGGCAGTCACAATGGATATCAGATCAATACCGTTTTCATTTAGGACCAACTAGACATCACAAGAAGTCTTTTATTATGTTGATATGACCATCCATTTAGGAGCAGTATCAATAACAATTTTTAAGATGGCTACTGTTGTGACAATATTGGATATTCAAGTGAAACGATTTTGTTTTAGGACCAACTACACATCATAAGAACTCTTCTTGTGAAAACCCCATGTCAATGCGACTTTCCTGTTTGGGAGAAGTAGCAAAACTAAGATTTTCATATTGGACATCAGATTGGCACCATTTTATTTAGGACCATCTAGACATCATAAGAAGTCTGTATATGATGTTTATGCTATGGCAGCCATGTTTGAGGTCTGAGAAGCACAATTTACATTTAGGGCTAACTAGATCTCTGGATAAATGAGTGTTTCAAGTTTCATGGCAATCCTCCAAGAAGGAGTAGCAATAACAAATGTGTGCTAACTGATGGACGGATGCTGGATGATGGACAACAGGTTATCTCACAAGCTCTTCTGGTCTATGACCAGTAGAGCAAAATATGCATCAGGGATACTGCGATACCTTCTGCTTGTCTCTCCCTCCATTCATTCATCTGTTGGTTACCACAACTTCTCCTGATACACAAGGTGGAATTTCATGAAACTTTGTATGGTTACTTGCACTGTGGTGACCATCTGCTAGGGGTGTGTCATTCTTAGCTTATCCCCTAGGGTCCCACAGAGGGGATCAAATGTCAAATATACAAAAATTTAAATTACAATGACACTTTCAAATATTCTGTAATCAAACTTTATATATGCTATTATAACAGGAAGATACATCATGTATGTGATGAATTTTGCATTATGGAGGGTGAGTACTGTAGTTGGGTAGTAGGATGAGGCTTTCAAACAAAGGGGTTTGCAATGGCATGCCATTGCAGCTGCCTTAGTTGATACTGAATTATTTATTTCATTCCATAAGTGTGAAAACATGAAAAGTAAATCACACAAACTCAATTTACAATGAAGGCCTTGCAAATATAAATTGTTACTGCTGTAGAAACAGGCAAATGTACAGATTTTACAAATGCGCCAGGCATTAGATGTGAGGCTGTCATCCTTTCCAAACAAAAGATTAGCAAAAGGTTCCAGACAAGTAAAGAAAAGCACAACAGTAACTTGGTATTTGGGTTTTTAAGAGTACAGTAAACATACTATCATCCCATCATCCTAAAAGAGATGGATTGATAGGATAACAGGTTTTACATAGAATAAATTTGTTTAAGAACATTAAACCATAGGTCCAGTAGACAAATCATTTGAATATAATCTCCAAAATATATGGGTTTGTTAATAGAGAAACATAAAAAAAGTTTAATGGTTAATAGGTTTATAAGGTAAACAAATAATATAACATGATATAATTCTGCTGCTCACATAACACAGGTACAAGCATGAATCCCTTTAAACTGACCTAATTCAGTTTAATAACTGCTACTTATTTTATTATCCCCATGCATTTTTAAAAGCATCTGGGATACTGAGATACCCTCCATCTACCTGACACCATTTCTCTTCCTAAACAACTGGGTTAGAATTCATCAAATTTAGTATATATACTGACTATATGGTGACCATCTGAGAGAGGGGTATCATTTCTGGGTACATCCCTTGGGGTTCCAAGGGTAGGGGTAAAATATACCAAAGCTGCAGTAACAATGGCATTTATTACCATTTTGAACCCCACTTTGTATATGCATTCTTAACTGTAAACATTATATATGTACCAGGGGTTGGTTATGATCCCTGGGTCAGTCTGCAATGGGGACAGGGTGGTATTTTATCCACAGAAGTATATTTAGTTCTGCCCCTGTGGTGACCATATACAAAAATGGGGGTCATTACTGGCTCCTGCATCTAGAGTCCTTTGGAGGGGTCAAAGGTCAAATATGGAAAAATCTCAATTACAAAGAAATATTCAAATATTTTATGACCAAACTTCACATATGAAGCCATAGCAAAATGTAAGTGATGGATTTTGAATTCTGACCCACGGTTTAGTGTCTGTGGGTTAGAGTGAATTCAATGACTGGAGAGAAATGTGAAGTGAGGGCACAGGGATTTTGTGATGGTACACAACTACAGGGCGAATGTGGATATGTGAGAAAGCTTGCCAGTAGCTTCTCGTGGGTCGGTGGTTCTTTCCGGGTTTTTCTCGGTTTCTTCCTCCACCATTAATACTGGCCGCCATGTATAGCCTATTGTGTGCTGAAAAATGGTGTTAAGCCCTACAACAACAACAACAACACAACTACAGTGTTTCTAGTTTTAATTTCAGTCCTTACTGATGACTATCAATTATGTTTATTGTGGTAACATACCCTCAATATGCTTATGACAAACCTCCATATAAGGTGACTGCATTTATAATACAATATTTAAAACTCCACTGAAAAGTAATATAATGAGGGTGTACTGTGTATGATCTACATTTACAACAAGCATGTTGAAATAATGAATGACTGAAAATGATATATTTTGAAGGAACACTGTCAAAAGTAAACAAAAACGTAAGTAAACTGGACTACCTGGCACTTCAATTTCAACCCTAGTTGAACCTCAAAGATAATAAAAAAACTAATAGGCTGAACTTTTAAGTTGATGTGATTACCAGACATAATAAAATTTAACACTGTCTGAATATCAAAATACAGCACAACACATTCAGTGAGACTGAAAATAGATCTAAAAGTCCACTAGTCAAACAAGAATTCTGTAGAATGTTTTTTTGTGTGCTCTGCTGTAGCATCATTCCTTAACACAACTTAACGTCCCTGACTCAAAAAGTTAGTTAATTGGGACTCTCCAATCAATTCAATGATTTCCAAATAATGAATACAGCCATAATGTTTCACAATTTTGAAACAATTTTGTAGCAATTCCAGAGAAATGCTGAAAACTAAAATGAAGAATATGGCAACAACAATGAGTACTGTAAACAGTACATTATAGGTCTGCCACATGGTGAAAATACTATTACACTTTTTTGATGCAAAACCATCTTGTTTTGGTCAGATACATTATCTTTTGACTCATAATTAAAATGGTTTCTTTCCTGCTATTCACAAAATCAAGTCTTACTAAAAGACAAAGAAATCAAGTTAGTTCTGTTATGACTCTGTGGTCTTAAACTAAGTAACAGAAATGAGCGAAAAAATAAAATGTTTTGTAAAATTCAACAGATAACTCATTATCCTTCATTACAAAGTGAAAATTAAAAAAGAACTTACAGTATTGTGAACTAAATCCCAAATAGTCCTAAAAGTTCTATCAAAAGTCCAAATGTATGAAGTTCCAAATGAATTCCTGTCTTATTTTAAATAAATTGTGATACTGAATGTGTTTGATGTGTCTGTAGTCTTGAATGTACTAATGTGCCAGTGGTCTGGATTGTAGCAATGTGTTTTAAGTCTTTTGATGTATCACAATAATAAAATCCAAAATGTCCTTGTCGGAATTGACTGCAATTCCAAATTAATGTTTCTGTCCAAGAATATTTTTGAGCAATTTATATTTCTAGTGAATCATAACCTGAATAAACAGATCCACCCAAATTAAAAACTGAACACAACAATAAGACTGATTCTGCTTAAGATGATAAGACTAAAATGAGTAATTGTTCAAGTAAGCAACATCATGTAAAAAGCTAAGACACAATAAAAGAGCCAGAATGTAGGTCAGCCCCCTCTCTAAAACATTCAAAGTTGTCAACAAGTTTGGAAATTTCCAAGTGAAAAGCTTAATGTCCTAGACTCAGAATGAAGTAAACATTATTTACCATTAATAATGATCTCAATATTTAATCCGCTCTCAGAAAAATATTAGCTATGTATTATGTTGTTTACAAAATAAATGTTACTGGTACACCATGGCCATAATTTTGGATAAGGTATAAAATACAACTGTGCATAATATATAATCATTAAGAAAAGCCAACAATAATACAAATTAAATATACATAACACTTTGTGTAAAAACATTCTTTTCCTTTCAGTCTTGGTGAACCTATCAATACCAAAACTCAAAAATGCCTTTCTTGTCTCAAATTCAAGTCATCCAGAATGTTTGGTAATGGAGCCTATTTGATTCTGTGGAAACTATTTCCGTCTTGGAGTCCCTCTGACCTTGTCCTTTGACCATTTTAACCCCAAAATCAATAGGTGTCTTCCTGGTCTCAGAAGGTGTGTGTGTGATTTGGATTTTTAATGTAGTTTAAAAATTTTTCAGTCATATCACCACGATGTCGGCAGTGTGGCAGTTTATAGTAACGTCTAGCACTGAGGTATCATGACGCAGACATGTGGCATCATGTCCCGCACAGTTACATTATCCTGACACGAGGCCGAACAGTCCTAGCACTAACCTCTTAATGCTGAGCACCAAGCGAGGCAGCTGCTAGTACCATTTTTATAAGTCTTTCGTATGACTCAGCTGGGGTTTGAACCCACAGCCTCCCACATCCAAGGCAGATGCTCTAACCACTTAGGTCACTGAAGAGGTCCATCTCTGAAGGAAGCCATCTGCAAAGTTTAGTCAGAGCATATGGTACAAAAATGAAGCAGTTTTGTATAAGTCATTTTGTTTTCTTTCTTTCAGTTTCTGAGACCTTGAACTTGGACCTTTTCACCCCAACATCAACAGGTGTCTTTCTTAGATCAGGTGGAAACAATTTACAAAGTTTTGTCAAGGTATCTGACATACAACTCATGTCATTGTGTGGAAATAATTTTCCTTCTCACACTCTCCCTGACCTTGACCACTGACCTTTTGAGCCTGAAATCTACAGGGTTCTTCCATGCCTCAAATACAACCTATTTGCAAAATTTGGCAATGCTATAGTTTGGAATAAAATAGGGAGTAAACTGAATGATGGATGGATGGACAGAGAGAATGGTGGATGGATGGACAGACAGTATCATAATGATATATTCCACCTTCAGTTGAGTATATAACAACATCACCACAGAAAATATGATGCCTATTTCCTACTGGTGCTTTGCAGACATGAAAAAAAGAGCTGGCAATCCAACATACAGAGCCAAAAAATGTAAAACAACTTTCAAAATTTAGAGTACAGGACAAATAAATCCTTAAAGCAAAAACTTTCTCTCACCTAAGCATGAATAAAACATTTCCAACACATGCCTGATGAGTTTATCTTGCCAACCAAACACAATCTCTTAGCAGAATAAAAAACACTGCTAACAAAGGCTTGAGGAGTTTGTCTTACCGATCCACGTAATCCCCTAGAAATAAATAATTGGAATCAGGCGGATATCCACAATTATCAAAATGTTGGAGAAGATCATCATATTGTCCATGGATATCCCCACATATATTAACTGGTGCCGATAGTTCTACTAGCATTGGCTGAGCTAAGAATATCTCTCTTGACAAAAGGCATAGTTGTCGAATCCAGGTTTCTGGAAGCTGAACCTATAACACAAAAAAATGGGTTTTGTTATATGATATCATGGATATGACATTTATAAACTTATTTCATATGTTTGATATTGCTCCTTCATAATATAATGCCATGATATATCATATATATGATAACTCCATATTTCAGGGAACATTACTGGATTAACTACAGTTCTCAACATGACAGTTTGTGTTAAATTCTCATTATTGTAAACCCAATTTTTTGTTTTAAATATAAAAAGTCTTACCCAGTAGTGAATGTTTAGAGCCACTGTCTTATGACTGAGCATGATACAAACCTCAAAACAAACTCAAAACTATCAGTTACCTCTTACATTTAAAAGCCCATTCTCAGAGCTATGCAAAACTATTTCAGTCTTGTCCACCAATCTGTAATGCCCAGAACCCCTTGATGCAGAACTTCAGGACACTATTCAACACAGACTTGAAACCTTTTGGTATTATTATTATTTATATCATAGTATAAAACTCAAGCAATTAAATCATTTCTGGAATGTCCATAAAAAGAAAAATTCAAGAGGACATTTACCTTACAGTACATATTACAGCACAAAAATAGTGATCCTCAAAATATTTGTGTCAGCAAGAACGTTTCTAATGTAAACTTGGATATAGTGGAGAAGTGGTTTTCTCCATGTGCTCTACCTGAACTAATCTTTTTAAAGCAATGTATGTCATCACAAAAATCCCTTCATCACTAATACAGGGTCCATGCAAGACAAAACATTGTGGCAAAGTGACTTCTCTGCCCTGCCAGAGAATAGAAAAAAGTGGTGGGAAAATCAGAAGAAGTGAGTGTAGAGTTACATAGTTTTCATGTCGAAATCAGTTGCTTCAACAGCCTTTAAACAAAACCTCAAAGCTAAATAGTATAAAACCAAAAAAATATTAATTCAACATATTTTGAGAAAATACTATATTTTTTTAAGCTTGATTCAGCATAATTATTGCATTACTTGGTGCTAAGAAAAGATGGTGATCTGGAAAATAGTTACTATCAAAAATGGATGATAAAAAGGTTCAAATCCTCTCCACGTGAAGTTTTAGCAGAAATTTCAGAGACCACAATGTAATGACTGACATAATTAACTAATCGTTAAATTTACACAAAAGTTGATAAAAGCCCACAAATATTACTCAATTTTCTTTGTTTTCAGATAGCAAAATTAATCACTTTTTCTATCCAGAAATGTAAAAAATATTTTGCTTTGTGTCTTACAGTAACCCAATGAGCAAAAAAATCCCAAGTCATGAAACCAAAAAGAAATATACCCTTGAAGTCACATTAAAAAGTAAGCACACTTTATACACATGCTAAGGATAAGATCTGTCTAGTGTATTTCAGCCCACAAAAAAAAAAAATGCAAAAATACTGAAAAACATAACTTTACATGTGAAGCAAAAGAATCAGCCATTTTTTAATTTCGTACCATCATCTACCACCCATACAAATCTGCATAAATATAACTCTAATTGGTTGCCGAGTTTATCTTGAGATAAAAACAAAATGAAAATATCTTGATTGTAATTTTCAAAGATAGTCGGTAGTGGGAGGAAAAAGGTTGGTCCTAAATATTACTAACAGAATCAGTGAATCGATTCAGTTTGTGCAGTCTGGTACCAAAACTTGTACAAGACTAACAGCAAACTAAATTTCATTCCAAATGCTTACAATTTCATAACAATATATAAAACACATGAAATAAGAATCTGTTTTGGTCTAAGTAATTTTTTTTAAACAAAATACACTATTCTCCACATAAACTAATTCCTATACATACTACCAGTAAATGACTGCTTGCAGGTTTTAATATTATTCACAACGGAAGTGTTAAATAAAACTTTTCAATCTGAAGATTAGGGGTGAAATGATACACCTGTGCCACGTATCGATACAATTCACGATATGCAGCCTGCGATACAATACATATCGATGCACATATGAACTTGATGATCTTTCCATCTTTGGAAGGTAGGTGGTGCCCTTTCATGTATGTTGACATTCTTGGTTGTATTTCCAGTATGCAGGCTACAGACAGACATATAGTTATCATATATTTATGTGCAATTTTGATTGATAAGAAGATATCAACAATACTTTCAAACAGACTATCTGTTGGTTGCAGTGAGTTTTATCCAATGTTTTAAGCCATTTAACTTCCTTTATTTTGTACAACATTAATGATTTGAAAACATATTATTACCAATTTCGTGTCTCAGTTCACTTGGAAGACATTACGATGTTATCTATGCAAAGAAAATCTTATCAAGAACAAATCTGGGCATTGGGAATAATGTTGAATACCAAAAAGAATCTATCACATTTTATTTCCTGCAGATGCAAAAGACTGCTGCAGCCACAGGTACTTGTATTTGTTAGTGAAAAAGGAAAACTACTGACTACACCTAGTCCTATTCTACAATTTTCTTTTAATTACACAAGGTGATAATCTTGAGCAGTTTGAAATCTGCCCCATTGCTCATTCTATGCTAATTTCATTTATTCCATCAGCACCTTCATTCACTGGTTAAATATTTCTGCATAAAGAAAAGAAATTCCAAATTTGTTTCCCATGTACAATTTTAGTAGAGATGATAACAGGATTTTATATTTAAGGGAGACCTCCCCCTTTATCAATGAAAAAAGGAGGGGAGGAAGAAATGGTCATAGGTCAATATTTATCTTAACTTCAATATGTCTCTCTTTCTTCCTGCTCCACTTTCTTATAGCTCTATTGAAATCAAATCTTTGACAGATGTCACCTCTAGTTGTATAAGCATTAATCTGTTAATTAATTCTGAGCAAACTCTGCTCCTTTTCTTTTTATCAATATTGTTCTGTGCTTCTTTCTGAAGGGGCATATACATAGCTAGCTTTGTCAGCTTAAATATATTGGAAAACTGATCTTTGTGACTGTTTTGTACAATTTTCCAGAGATCACAGATATCATCTTTTGGATACATCTGCTCCAAATCTGTATTTTTCACTGACATAAACTTCCTTTGTTAAAGCAGTTGTTTACTGACTACTAAGCCAAAAATTTCTTATATGTTCCATAATGCTGTACAAGGGTATTTAGTCCATCAATGTTTGTGCAGACAGAGATATTAAAATAAATATCTTTATTTCTTAATTGCATTTTTTAACCCTTATTTTATTCAATTTATCTTGACCCTGATGTGGATACATGTATATGGTTTTGCAGTGTATGATCTGCAGGGCGAATCTGATTAATTACAAAATGAAAATTGCATTATACTTCTACATTGTCTGCATTTTAATTAGGTTCAGTATTTTGCCCTTTGTACATTTCATTTCGAAATACCGCTGAAAGGGTCATGCTGTCTATTTTTTGTCCATCCAGCATGTACAGCTGATCCGTATTTAATACCATTCAGGCTCACAATCACTCACTGGTGTCTCCATTAACGCTTTCCCAGCTCCATTAATCTGATATACTTCTTAACTTTAAAAATTATTTTTGTCATCACTATCATCAGCAAGTATTTGCCAAACGAAATAGTAATGAACCACACCAAGAATCAGACATTTTGGGTTTTCTAGGTAGCCCATATTTTAAACACACATTTGTAAAACTTTCTTCATGATTGGTTCATACTATGCCATTACTTTCATTCCTGTGCACATTGTTCTAATCAAATTTAGTTTCACAACCATTCATATCAAGCTTGACAAACGCAGATGTGGAACAGTTGCTACCCGAAAAACAGATGTCTCAACATAAATGGTTAAATAAAAATTGTATACTTCACCGAACACATTTCCATACGTGGGACTTTCAACAAATTTGTGTGAGTTTTCACGTTTCACAGTTCTCCAAGTGTGCAAATTCATACAAATTTGGCACAATTTGCACAATGACACACTCTGACAGCATTTCCACTTAAGTACTTGACATGTCTAATGACATTCCGGCGAAGACTCTCTGCCAATACTTCCTGTTTCTCACGCAGAGAATAAGCTAAATTGATTTCTGATTCGTGGTTATTGTTTAACCTGAAGCGGAACAAGCTCTAACAACAAATGAGAATTAAATATAAGATATTTTAACGTGCAACTCAGTGGTAGTGTAGTCTTCAAATCGACCAAAGGAGTCAAGATACAATTCAAAGCAGAAACTTTGCGTAAAAGTGGTTATTAAATGATGAGTAAAGTTCTTCATTATACTTGTGAAACACGTCTGGAATGTAAAGTATATGCTGAACATACTTCTGGGTTAAGATAATTAGCATGAAGGGGGGGGAGATTACAAACCACATCACTTTGTGTTAACTTGTAGATGGCAAGCGGATACTCAGATAATCTTTTTTGTTTTTACTAATAAACATGAGTGCCTGTGACTGCAAATTCTGTTTCAGATGGATTATAATTTTACAGAATAACAAGGCAACTAATAATAATTATTCATGACTGCTGAAGACTAAAATAACATGCATATGGTAAGTATCGTTTTGTATCGATTCTCCGTCTCTTGTATTGATATGTGTATTGTTTCAGCAAAAGTATCATTGCATCGATATATCAATGAATTGCTTCACCACTACTGAACATTTCAATTGACTTTAATGGTTTTCTCTTTAAATAAAAGGTGACATAAATGGTGACATAGTCTTCTCTTTTTATGATTAAGATTTCAAGGCAAGTAAAGTAGTTTTAACAAATGTTATGTGTTACTTGTTTTATGTGTAACTGAGGAAGACAGACACAATTGCTGATATTGTATTTGGATTAACCTAAGCATTCAATGGAGAAAAAATGAAGTGTGACGACAACTCCAGAAAAGTGAAGTCAGCTCCTCCATACATGTGAAATGACAGGCACAGGGGTGACCATTTCAGCTGAATCACCAACCAGCATGGACCATGTTAATACATCTGAACTATTTGCAAGATAGAAACAAAAGCAAGTGTGTGTTGAGAGGGTAGGAAGAAGGATGAAATCAACTTTAGCTACAAGAACCTGTTTCTGAGGAGTATCTCTGGATGATAGGAGCTGCTGAATAATCTGGTCAATGTTGATCTCCATGGACATCATTGCTCATATTAAACCACTGCCCATCAATGTATCAATATCAGAATTTTTCTTTCTACAATCAGGAATCATGAATATCTAGCTGAAATTAATGGAAAACAACTTAAGCTATTTTAAATATTATATGTTCATTCTCTATTAGGCCAGAATAGGGACAGACAATAATATTTATTCTCTCGCTCTGGCAATGAAATACTATATGCTCTAAAATAATTTGCTTGAAAAATTACTATCAATTCATTGACTTTCATGCATATTCAATTTTTTGGTTTGGGGCAAAAATCTCTGTTGGTATCTAAATCCAGGAATTGTGGAATGGTTTATACTCTTTTCATGAAAAGATCACTGATTTTTGGATCTTTGAATTTGTGCTTAGTAGCAACCACAAAAATCCACATCAATCAGTACCACAACAAAATAATGAATTTACAGTATTCCTTAACAAATAAGACCTCACAATGAAAGAAAGAATCCTTTTTTGGAGGCTGAACATTATCTGAAACTTATTCCTTTCAAAACAACCTTATTTTGTCATATATCTGCATGATGGACAGGACTTTGTAATGTAATGGAAAATATTCACCAGTGGTTTCACTATTTATATCCAAAGGAGCTATCCCTACTACTGTGTAAGACTAGTTAGCCAGCTAGACAGATTGATCAATCAACAGAAACAAACCTGCATGCCTACACAGAGACAGTCTACAGAACTGTCCACAGCAAACGTCCTTGTTTCAACAGCCCCCAGATTCCTGTCCTTTATCAATGTAACAGACCATGAATTTTGAGGAAAATGTTACCTGTACTTTCATTTTTAAAGTCATACTGAGAGTTTATACAAACATGTATACATATTTAGAATAGGTAGGTAAATGGATGGCAACAACAGTTGCATTTGCTCTTCATTTCTTTTTCATTAACTAGTATAATCACCTTTGCATGTACATGCCTTTGCATGGCTTTCTTTTACTGGATGAATTCTAGTTTTCCACAATACAGAGTATAAACACGAGCTGTTTACTTCCAGCCTTTTGAAATACATGGAAGATTTCTATCTAAACGGTAGAATATATTTAGCATTCACACAGAATTTTAATTTTTTTAAAAATACTCCAATCTTTGTGTATAACAAACTACATCCTTATCCCTTGAAAATAATGAGAATGCCTCAAACATCCATTAAAAAATACATTAGTTTTTGTAACAATGACACTTCAAATGACCTTTTACCTTGTGCTGATGAAATTACATTTTTTTCCACAAAGGAAACTCGGAGAAAACAAAGAGAGTAAAATTGTTACGTACCAGCAAAAGTATTTATTTACTGCTATTGAACAAAATTTATACTTAATTATCACTATGATGTACACCATCACAAACCTTTTTCTTTAAGCAGACAAGAACATATCCACAATTCTAATGATTAGGTCTAAGAAACCAATAATTTTATCTCATAACGAATGGGATGTGAAAAATCACTGCTTTCCAAACACAGCCTAACCCATGGTTAAAAAATTGTCTGTATCATCTTCACATCAATAGCACAGTAAAAGATCAAGCAGTTTGTAATCTGATAATGTCCATTAATGTTAAATCCTAGTCAAATCACATGATCATTTTTGTCAGGAAGAGTGCAACCAAATCTATGGTAATATGTTAAGAGTCAAAATCTTATGTATGACATTGTTGCTGTTTTCCCTAAGTTCTGATGGCTTCTGAAACTGAGAGCTATTGACCTGAAAACTTTTTTCACTGTTTTGGTTAAGGCAATACTATATATACCTGCTTATAAGTCGAGTCAGACTGCAAACAAAAATCTGATCTGCTGTAGCATTATGTGACTGCACACCAGGGTCTATGCTGTTTGTTCTACTGATTACTCCTAACAAACCACACAGACCCAGATCTGCGGGCACATTATTTGATGGCAGATCTGAGTCTGTGCAGTTTGCAGTTGGACTTGTCCCATAAGCAAGTGTATATGGTAAATGTGCATTTAAAAATACTTATCGGGGCCCCGAGTGGCGGAGTGGTCTAAAGCGCTGTCCGTTACGGATCACTGCCATCTCACCTCTGTCTGCGTTGGTTCGAGTCTAAGATTCGGCGAATGTGGATATGTGAGAAAGCTTGCCAGTAGCTTCTCGTGGGTCGGTGGTTCTTTCCGCGGATTTCCCGGTTTCTTCCTCCACCATTAATACTGGCGCCATGTATAGCCTATCGTGTGCTGAAAAATGGCGTTAAGCCCCACAACAACAACAACAA